>JARYHS010008785.1:0-23002 GCA_031002005.1 Vandiemenella viatica | reverse complement strand
TGGAGAGGGGCATTCCCTACTCAATATCAGCCAGATACCGGCAATATACCCAACGGCACCCAAGATACCAGTAAGTGTAGCGTTTTGTACATACTGCTGGCTGATATGGTTACGGCCGTAAGGATAGTACAGGATGGGGAAGCAACCAGGCTTACCGCCCCTCCCCCCCAGACTGATCTGAAAAATTAATAAGGATCAACGAAACGCCCGGACAGCAAAGAAGGGAAAAAACCATTACAAGAAGATAGAAAAATACAACCATATATCAATGCTACTAATGCTAGAAGCTCTGGCATAATACCAAGAAATGCCTTTCTACCGAGCACTGTGTTCGATGCGATGAGCTACACAATGTTAAAAATTGCAATTAACCCAGGGAAGCGACACCGACTTGCATAAACATGAAATGTGCGAATGCTTATTGTGGAGGTTTTCTTGTCAAGTGATACTTTTAAAACTTATCTCCCAAGAGACGGTTCCATAGTAATAGCGGAAGTAAAAACTAATGTGGATCCCATAGATCCACGCAAAGAGTAGAAGAGGACAAACCACCGAAGCAGTTCTCTCCGCCAACACACCACGCAGAACAGACCTGCAAACACCGCTTACAGGAAGACAGAGCAGGACGAGGTTGAGAGCAGCCAAGGTTGAACTGTCCAATTTTTAGGACTGTAAATGCTTTGTTATAAATATAATTAGCTATGGATAAAGATGACAGTGAACATTTTTTCATGTGAATATTAGTGGCAACTAACCAATAAAACGTGAACTAAAAGACAGATACTTTTGTTATAAAATTGACATTTGACTCGATAGCCATTCAGCCAACATTTAGGATTATTTTTTCTCAACTATATTAATGTTATTGTTGATAACATGTAAAACGACAGCACAGGGCAGACGCAACTCTTAATTAATATCACCACTCTGACCGGCAACTTCTCCAATGCTAAGCCAGCTGACTTGCACCCACTCGGCCGGGGCTGGTAATGGAAACGTGAAGAATAAAATTTTATATGTGGGGTCACAATTTCGATATATGTGAACTTTCGAACGTGATATATTCATGGAGGAAGGAAATATATGGAGGAGAATTGACGTTAAATCGGTGAAGCAGGCTCTAAACTCTCCCGCATGGCGGCAGCAGCGGTATTGCGCTTCCAAACATTGCGATGTTCCCAGTATATCCCGAAAACTAAGCAAGATATCGAAAAATGTTATTCTTTATTTTCGATTTGTCTCGTCGTGTTACATAAGAATCGATCATTAAATTTGACTTTTGCGAAATTTTTCTTCTCCATTTCAACTCAAGAAACCTCACTTTTGATACAGTATATCTCTAGAACTAGGTGAGATATCGAAAATTTTTATTCTTTATTTTTCATTTGTCTCGTCTTTTTAAATAAGAATCCATCATCAAATTTGACTTTAACCAATTTTTTCTTCTCAATTTCAACCAAAACCATTTCACATTTGGGACAGAATATCTCGAAAACTAAGCAGAATATCAAAAAAAAATTATACTTCATTTTTTATTTGTGATATCGAGTTACATAATAATCCATCACCAGATATCGGCGTCACCTTTATCCAGTGGCGGCCCTAGGGTGGTGCGAGCGGTGCGACCGCACCGGGCGCCATCGTAAGGGGGGCGCTGAAAATGCTGCAATAGATCGTGTCCGCGAAAAATGAAAAATAAGTTTTACAATAACTCAACTTGCTATTCACATATTATTTTAACACACTGTTAATCCACAAGAGTTTATAGGCGTAAGAGCTTCAGCTTGATGTATAGTCGTATGTCGTCATAGAATCACGTAACCTCGAATTACTCGAATCAAGAAAATCACATCTCCTCCCATAACTAGCAGTCTCCAAATGCCGCGCCTCCCGCACCTGTTTCCTACCTTATGGGCTGTAGTCTTGGAGTTCATTCACATACCTGTGCAAGCTCATGGGGAGAGATTCAACCTATTCATATATTTCTATCAAATTAGATTACAGTTAACGTTCGTATTGTAAATATTTACAAAGCAAAAAAAAAAAAACTCCCCAATCTGGCGCACAGTACTCAAAAAGAAAACAAACCAAGGGGAAACTGAGAAGGCTTGCAAAATATTTTAAAGTTGAGAAGACATCTGAATCGTCACCAGAACTATTTCAACACGCGTTGGAAGAAAACTTATTTAATAGTTCTTCAGACGAGGCTAATGATAATAAAGAGCAGCATGTACAAGAAGATTTAGCTATGGTTTATTTATTTATTTATTTATTGGCTTTTGGTTTCCTGACCATACAGCCATCCTATGTATACAATTTTACATTATGTATTTGCAGATACTAATACTAAGCAGAGTTAACATGACATATACAATTACATTATAAAAAATTTTATGTTTTCGTATATTACACTAATACTAAACAGACTTTAATTTACAGTATAGCATATACAATTACATGCTTTCCCAATTTCCCTGTCCCATATTAAAATTAATACAAGAAAGAACAATATACAACATAATCTCAGAAACATATCTATATTGTAATTCCCATCGTTATAAAAAATTCATATATTATTTTATACGTTCTGACGTCCTCAGTGGCCAGAAGTGTGGTGACCCTGGTTGGGCCCACGTAACCCAGGTCGCGTAGTTTCTTGAGGAGCTTCTCTGTTGCTGCTCTTCTCATCGGGCATCCTAATAACAGATGGTTGGTGTCCTCCACCTCTCCACACTCACAGTAAGGCGTCTCTTGGGCTCCGATGCGGTATAAGTGTTTCTTAAAGGCTCCATGGTTGGCTTTCAGACGCATAATTGTTACATAAAATTTTCTGGTTACCCTCCATTTTTTGTACCAATGTGATTTAGGTATATGCGGGTGGATTTCCCTGTAATGACTTCCTTTGTACTCTGCTGTACGTGCCCACTCGTCTTCCCATCTAGATCTCAATGCTTCTTTGAATTTCTTCAGGTGGTCCGACGCAGGTATCTTGTGTGGGCGTCTTACTCCGTCCGTGATAGCTTTCTTGGCTAGGTTGTCTGCCATTTCGTTTCCTCGCATACCACAGTGGCCTTTAACCCATGCTATTGTTACTTCTTTCTCCCTGCTTTGTAGCTTATCTACTTCCTTCATTATATCATAGACTAGTTGGTTGTTGTGACGCTGGGCTATGTGGTTCTTCAGTATCATTACTGCTGAACGAGAGTCGGTTAATATAATAATCTTATCTTCCCTACTTCCTCCCGCATATTTTAAGGCTTCCAGGATTGCTGTAAGTTCAGCTGTCATTACGGATGCTTGGTGGTTGAGATTGTAGTATCCGAAGTCTTCTGTTTTGGGGTCTATGAAAGCGCAGCCTGTCCCCATTTCGTTCTTCGCTCCGTCCGTGTATATAGCTTTCGTTGGCGACGTTTCTTGCAGAAACTCTTGAACTTGTACGATGTGATCGATGGCATTTTTATACTGGCATGAATCGTCTTTTATTTTAGCTACTATGAGCGAAAGCTTGTATCTGTTTTCATAGATGGGTAGTTTTCCTGACACCCGTATCTCTTTTTGTAGGTCTCTGACTTTGGAGTATTCCATTGCCAGAGGAGGTGCCTGTTTCCGTTTCCAATACCTTTCCATGTGATATGCTATAGCAATTTTCCTAATGTTTTCCATAATTGATGTATGGCTGTACTGTGTTTGCTTGAGCATAAATTTTGCTGCTAGATAGCGTCTTCGCAAATCTAATGGTGCCTCCAATGTCTCCACCAACAGAACGTTTGTTGGTGTCGTCTTCATCGCTCCTATGCATACCCTCAAGGCTTTGTATTGTACTCTATCCAGTTTAATTAGATTATTTCTACTCGCCGATCCATAGCAGATACATCCGTAGTCCAGCTGAGAGCGTACCAAGGCTCGGTACATGTTCAGTGTAACAGTAGGATCTGAACCCCAAGACGTACCACAGACTGCTCTTATGACGTTTATAGCTGCTTCACATTTATTCACTATATGTTTTATTTGCTCCCGCCATGCCAACTTACTGTCTATAGACATGCCCAGGTATTTAACCACCGTTCTTATTGGGACTTTGTAGGGTGGTTTGAACGTCGGCTGCAGTTCAAAATATTACGGAAAGGGGTATACCAGACATACCACCACCGTCGCCTTTTCAAAGTACAATTTATGATGATATTTCAAAATGCTTGCTCTTTGACTCTGCAGCCAGAGATTAAATAATTATTCCAGCAACGGAAAAAATGAAAAATAAATTTTACAATAACCCAGTTTGCTTTTCACATGTTATTTTAACACACTGTTAATCCACAAGAGTTTATAGGCGTCGACGTCATTTTTCAAATATGCATTTCAAAGAGTAATGCCAAATGAAGATACTTATAAAAGAAGATGGCTTAAAATCTGCACATAAAGTAAATTGTTTTTTCTGTTGTTTATTCAAAGAAGGTCTCATCTTATTTGGGCAAAGAATGAATTGATGACTGGAGCTACTTATGAGGGTCTCAAAACTCACGAAAAATCCTCAAACCACCAGCGCACCATGCCTAGTTGGATAAAACCGTTGATTCAATTAAAGAACTTCGGTGTAATAGACAAGAATTTATAAATACTGATTGAAGACGTAAAATCACGATGGGTTGCAATCCTGAAATGAATATATTCGTTTTACATGCAATAATTTATTGTTCAGAGGAAGCTTTGGATTTGAAACACTAAATACTTCTGATAATGGTAACTTCCTGGGTACATTGCAAATGCTAGGAAAATATGACCCTGTGATAGTGGAGCATCTCCGCCGTATTGCTAATAAGGAGATTAATGTCTATTATTTTGGTAAACGTATTCAAAACGAAAGAAGTTCGTAATAAAAATTTGACTATGCATAATTAATCTAAATACTTTTCCATCACACTGAATTGAACTCCTGATGTCAATCGCGTTGATCAATTATCTTTAATACTGTTTTTGTTGACACAAATGAAGACGAAGCCCAAGTGTGTGAGTATTTCGTTGTTTTTACAAGCCGGAAAGTGACTCTTCGGGGGCTGGAATCGCTGTCCTGTGTATCGAGGATACTTTCCAAAAGTTCCATTTGTATATGAAAAATTGTCGAGGTCAAAGATATAACAATGGATCCAGTATGATAGGAAGAAACAAAGTTGTCCAAAGCAGAATTCTGAACCAATATCTTTATGTTTTTTTTAATCTATGTAGCCTTCATTAAATTTGGTAATAGCAAGTGCCACCAAGAGAAAAGTTAAATCGGCTACCTCGTTCAGATTTAATTTCAAAATATTTGTCTTATTATTCTCTCGATCAAAAAAGCGATGAGAAGTGGTATCCAAGCACTTAGAAGAACTATCGCGAAAAAATAAATAAAAATGTGAAACCTGTTTTGAGAATTGAGTTTTTAGCTTCGCTGCAGTTCCTTATCAACTTATCACTACTCTTCAGTTCCCTTCTGGAAACGAATCATTCAGTTGCAGCAACAGAGGCCTTGTCCCTGGCTACATCATGGAGCAACTTGAGTTCATAGTTACAAAGGTGACTTGGTATACTACTTTGTTTCAAGTAAATATTCTAAGCAAGGCTGTTCAGGCTAAAAGTGGATTTAGAAATCGCTTCATAATTGGTGGAAAACAGCTCGGAATTTAGAAAGAGTACCAGGGTTATTCGTCTGCTCTGAAAACAGCTAGAGAAATTGCTTCTCAGAGTGGGATATATAGGCCTACTATTGTTAGATACCGAAGAAAGCAGAGATTTTTTTTTAGTATCAGGCCGTAGATGAGATAGCAACAGATCCAGAGGAATTGTTTACAATGAACGTGTTTTGGCACATGATCGATACAATTGAGAATGCTTTGGTCACTCAATTTACACAACTATCCAAATTTAATGATACAGTGTCATTCTTACACATTATGAAAACAATTCCTGAAAAGTCAGAATGAGAATAATTCTGTGCGTATTTAGAAATAAGTTTCTGTTGGATAAAAATGTGACATAACTGTTTGTGAATTGATTGGAGGACTTTTTAACTGAAACTATTGTTGTTGTTGTTTTTTTTTTTTTTTTTTTTTTTTTTTTTTTTTTTTTTTTTTTTTTTTTTTTAAATGTACCATATATCCTATGACTGTACATCTTCTGGTGTATGTATTATTTTGTAATGGAAGTGTTTAATGTACCATGTATACTATGACTGTACATCTAGTGGTGTACTTATTATTTTGTTATGCAACTGTTTATCTGTAAATTGACAACTTTCCACATCCCACAGAGCCAGTCTCTTATATTGGGATCAATGGAAAACGAATGTATTGTATTGTATTGACGGGGTTTGAATCAGCAGCACAAATAAAAGTTCAGCTTATGAAACAAAATGGTTGGCAGGATATATTTGCGAATGTGTGGACAGCAATACGAATTTTGTCAACCAGACCTGTAACTGTCTCAAAAGGAGAACGAAGTTTCGGTAAATTAAAACTTATTCACGGTAGACTGTCAGATCTTGCAATTTTATCTATAGAAAATAATATTGCTCAAGGAAAAATGCGAGGAAGATGGCAATCTAGGCTTTTTGGTTATGACTTTATTTCCTCATGTGTTAGTGTAAAAAATTATTAAAAACTATGTGAATTTCACGGATAGATGATGTGAGCTTTGTGTACTGTATAGTAGCTTAAATAAACCTTTCCAAACATATATTGTTCCTTTTTACAGCTGTTGTTTCTCATTCTGCTATCCTATACTAATCTTTCTGAGGTTTGAGTTATTAATATATAAAGACTATCTTCTACCAGCGGCTTTGCTCGACTGCAGTTCATAACGCATTCATACATGTATTCGTATTTGAATCCCACGGGAACTACTTTTTCGATTGGGATAAAAGTAGATGGCCAATAAATACATTAATCCAAATTTTATCCTAAGCTGTTTCGATGTGAAACAGTAAAAACTTCCAAGCATACAAACATTTACATGCACAATATTAGTAGGATGTAACAAATGTATTCTATCTTCGGTCTGTACACAGGAAAACCTTAATCATGAATAAGTGACTGCAGATTTGGGGCGCCACGATGAGGTCTCGCACCGCCTTAAAAACTTGCTAGGGCCGCCTCTGCTTGTGGGATACGTTTTAAGATCTGAATTTGGTAAAGTATTATAGAAATGTAATGAAAGGTTGATGAACTGTTCTGCCAATAAGAATCGTCAGTGGGAGGAGCTTAATTCCTACCTGTTAGCCAATTGTTTCCTGCATTGACTTAAGGAAATGAAAAATCTTCAGTTTAGATGGCTCTGAATAAAATATCCACCAATGAAATTGCGAGGAGGCGGAGCCAGTATTGCGTTCCTGTTGCCTGGGATGACATTGATGCCAGATTGTGCAAAATAAGAGTGATAGAATATTTCGGCAGCGGCCAGAAGTAATGTCAAAGACTGTACATGTACTAACGTAGTCATTTAATGGCTAGATTACAGACTTTTTCCTACTTCGTATAGGCATAGACCACAGCAGCAGCTACGACGGGTCCGACCAGTGCTGCAGGGCGAGAGAAGTGACGATTGTAAGAAAAAAGTTTAATAATGGCGCAGTCAAAGTATCGTTTGTTTTCTCTATATAAAAAAATTCAGTGCATGTATGCTTTCCGCAACTGATACCAGGATATTAATGAATAATGAAAGACAATGTATATAATTCTAAGTTGTTGCCTAACATTTTTACACGCTTTATATTAGCTTCACTTGTATGTATGTATGTATGTATGTATGTATGTATGAATGTAACGGAATTTTACAACTCCATTTTGACCCACTTCCCGATGTCCGAGCTGTTTGAAATTTGGCACACATATTAAGAACCGGTGACAATACAATAATTTCATAGCTATATCCTGCTATGCTCATTACTTTGACAGTAACAACAGAAAAATGGTTGAATGTCGTGGAATTTTGCAATATAATTTTAACCCAATTCCAGATGTCCGAGTTGTTTGAAATTTTGCTCATGTATTGATAACTGATTACAATACAATAATTTCATAGCTATGTCTTGATATTCTGATTACGTTGACAGTAAAAACATAAAAATTTTGCACACGTTTTAAGAACCGTTGACAATACAGTAGTCTCTTAGCAACGTCCTGCTATTCTCGTTACTCTGACGGTAACAATAGAAAAAAATGGTTGCCATGTAATGGAATCTTTCATTTCAGTGTTTACCCGCTTCCTGACGTCCGAATCGTTTTAAATTTTGCACACTTATTAAGAACCGATAAAAATTCAATAATTTCACTCTCACCACGTTGTCAGTGTATCCTATACTTGATGGGATTACTGAGTTAGGCAAATGCAGCCGCGACATTAGTGCACAGGTGCGATTCGAGAAATCTTCGTCATTTGGCGGCCACACCCTTCGGAGATTTCCCACCCAATATAGCCATCATCATCATCATCGTTCTCCAGTTTCCCGGGTGTGATTTACGAGCCTTGGTTGCTGTAGACGATCGTCTTCTGCTGTCTCCTATCCAGAAAGGTTTCTCTGTCTGAAGTCGCTTAACGTGATGTTGAATAGTAAGTATTCGAAATATTACTTCGTACTATTATAGAAAAGTAGCCTTCCTCGTTTACCGTGCTATTGGATCTCTTGTTGAGTTGACCATTTAATTGTATTTTACTCGTGGGAATAATAATTAATAATGAAACTACAACTCAAAGAAAAAGAGAGATTGGCGAAGAAAAGCCAACAGTAAGAAACATACTTTTTAAACTATCTGAACTAAAAAGTTAAAAATAAAATTGTAGTTTAAAAAACTAAAATCACGCTTTCGTAGTAATGTGAACTAAAAGGTTAAAAATAATATTTAAATATAAACATTTTGTTTAACAGTGATAGGACGTCCCACAATTCAGGATAAATTAATTTTTTTGAATAAGCTTAAAGTATAAAGTCACTGATTACAAAATTAACTTTAATGTTAAAAAAGCGTGGGGTGCGCTCTACATAACTTTTGACAATGGCTCTGTCTTTACAAACAGCCAACGACAAAAAATATAAGACAACTGAAATAGCACCCCATGCTTTTTTACATTAAAGTTAATTTTGTAATCAGTGACTTTATTCTTTAAGCTTATCCAAAAAAATTAATTTATCCTGAATTTTGGGACGTCCTATCACTGTTAAATAAAATGTTTATATTTAAATATTATTTTTAACCTTTTAGTTCACATTACTACGAAAGCGTGATTTTAGTTTTTTAAACTACAATTTTATTTTAATAATTGAACTTAAACAGAAATTTCTGTAACATTTGACGTTCTCCTAAGCTCATCTATTGTTTCTCGCTTGTAAGTATCTGGTATTGAGTATTTAAATTCCGTAGACAGGGTTAGAATAGCAACATGGCACCTAGCGAATGAGTGAAGGTTGCTGTGGCTTAGAAAGGTAATTTTAATATGCAATTTTTTTTTATAAATTTGTCAAGATTCAAGAAATAACTAGAAAGTGTGGCTAAACTTAGATACAAATTAATAGCAACCGACGGAAAAAAAAACATGTAATCAACATTACAAAAGAACATTGGCTACGATATTCATTGGTCATATACACCAGGTATTTCTATGAATACAGTAAATATCAGAATAATTCAGCTCTCTTTAAGTAAAGGATAGTCATAGAAACACATAAAAATAGTAATAATTTGTACCTTTAAAAATTATAATCTTAGGGGATGATAACTCTTTAATGATTCTAATCAAAATATTTTCTCTTTAAGTTTTACATACAACCTCTATTTTATAAAAGCCCAGAACAATGAAAGAAAAAAGTTTCACTTCCAGTGTTTCGGTACAAGTAAAACCTCAGATTTTTTCAGAGGTAACTAGCTCTTTTACCAGACAGTTTTTTTCCACGCATTGCCAATGCCATAAAAGGAAACGAATATTTGCATAGAAAAATCCTATGATGATCTGATAAAAAATCGCTAACAGCCATGTGATAAGACGTTGCCGAACATGATAGGATACGATTTTGATTATGTTTCTAAGTTAGGAATTTTTCGACTTGTTTGTAAGTCATCTTCACTACCTGATAAAATTTTTATTATGAGTGAAAATCTGAATTGTGATAGAAGCTTCAGAGAAGTTTTGGAAAAAATCGGTTTGGATAGGACTTTCGGTCTGTAGAAGTAGATTTTTCTACGAAAAAGCTTTTACAGAAAGTAGTGCCAAAGTTTTTCGTGAAGGCGCTAAAAACTTTGAATGCCATTGGAATTTATTCCTCCTAGTGCTAAAAGTGTTGACCTAAACCATTCTTCAAGTTTGCAGTGAGCTCTGAAATGGAGAACTAGACCCAGCGATAAAATAAATGAATTCTACCTTGCTTTCGGGATAATAAGGACAAAATTTTCTGCTTTTCTCATTATATTCCAGGCTTGAGTTTTTATGTAATATGTGACTCCCAGCGAAAGCTGACATTATTACTAAAATGAGTTTGACAAAGATATTTTGCTGCAACCTCGCAAGACAACATACTACAACAATTTGTAATGCAAGACTCGACCACCAACGGCAGAGTTAGTCATTAAAATTAATAGAACGTTGGTCAGTCAAATTTAAATTATAATCTGAATTTAACTTATAGTAAAAGAAACAAGCAGAGGTTGATATATCTGTGTGAAGCAAGCAATTAGAATCACAATTTTTAGAAAATGACATGCTTAGCCTTCATAGAAATGTGGAATAGTTATGGGACGGTTTGGTGAGGGAACTCTGTCAGAAATACGCATCTGTAAAAGGGGGAAGGATTTCAAAGGAGCCGAGAATTTGTTGAGAGCGAAGATTACTCTCGATGTCAGAAAGTACTGACATCAGAAAAAGAGGGTGACGGAATTTCGATTGGTTTGATGCAGTCCCGCATCTCAACATGCCTGTCCCAACCTAATTTTTCCAATTATCGGCTTTATTTATTCTAATTTTTATCTTCTCTCTTCAGTTCTCTCCTTGGGATGTTAGGTCAAATAACAAATTAACAAATCCTGCTCCATCAAGTTTTTTCTTTCTGTGAGACTCTTCGAAAAATTTCACAACCATTTTCCAAACACGATAATTCGTAATTTATGTGTCGACTTAATTTTCAGAAACTTTCTATGCTACTACATTTTAAAGTCTCAAATTCCTGAATTCCTTCTTTCTCGTACTCTTGAATTCCAACCTTCATGTTAGTATGCTGTGTTGTTCTATATATAGTTTTCTACATACAAATGTAATAATGAAACAAGGTATTGTGACGGAAAAGGAATTGGTATCCCGATGTACTGCTTCTGGTTATGTGCTTCTCTTTGGCTGGCCCAGAGAGCATCTTTAATCCGGTCCACACATTCTCTTACAATACGGTCTTAGTCTCATTCGCGGATCCTCTTCTTCTCTTCGATATCGGTAATGTAATCACCATGAAAAGTTCATTCATTTCAATTCTTCTTTTCTTCCAATAGTTCTTCATTCTTTCACTTTGCTGTGTTCTCCTTTCTTCCGTGCATATATTACTACATTTCCTCTTCTCCTTCTCCTGGAAACCCTTGAAAATTTTGGATCATTCTCCTAAAAAGTTGCTCTATCTTGTATTAAATCTTCTGTTATTCCGATCTCAATCATATCTTTCTTTAATCCTTGGATTCACTGGTTGCCCTTCTGACTCTTGTAAACATGGTTGAAAAGTCTTTTTGTAGGTCTGTTATTATCCATTCTCATTATGTGACCAAAAAATCTGAATCTCCTTTTTCTGATCGTGTCTGACCTCCTTTCAATTTCTTCTTTTTCGTATAGAACTTTATTCTTCCAGTGCCTAAACTCACCATTTTCAATTCTTAATGGTCCCCAAATTTTTCTCAACATTTTCCTATCCCTTTTCTCTATCTGTTCTTTTTTCTCCAGTTTTCACAGAGAACAAACATTCTGAGGCGTATAGACCTTCTGGTTTGATTACTGTGTTGTAGTGTTTGATTTTAGTTTTCCTTCAAAGATTTTTCTTATTGTATGTATCTTTTAGTCAGTTGGTATGCTAGTTCTAGTTTTCTTGCTCTTGATCTGTTTGCTTCCTTATCAAGCCCATTAATCGGAATTACTTCACGTAGATATTTAAATTTATTGACATTGTTAATTTTTTCATACTCTGTGTTTAGTACTGTGGGCGAATCCTTAATATTGCTCATGAATTTAATCTTCTCAAAAGAGATCTGAACTCCAACTTTTCCTGCTATTTCTTTCAGAAGGTTGATTTGTTCGAGTGCGGTTTCTATACTCCCAGATTGGACTGCTATGTCATCAGCGAAGGCCAAAACGCTTACCCAACCCCCTTGTGCTACGAACCTAATCTTATCTCATGATGAATTGCCCATTTCTTGAGTTTCTCTTCCCATACTCTTATTACCTTCTCCAAACGCAATTGAAAAGAATTGGGGAAAGCCCATCTCCCTGCCCGACACCAGTTTTTATTTTAATTCCTCTGAGATCTCTCCCATAAATTTCACTTTTGAATTTGTTCCAGTGAGGGTCTGCCTGATTATGTTGACTGAATTTAAGTCAACGCCAAATTCCTGTAAAATGGTCAGTAATGAGACTATATCTACTGAGTCGTAGGCTTCCTTTAAGTCCACATAAACTATAACATTTGTTTGTCTATTACTGGTTCAATTCTGTTTTGAAGATCTTTTGAAAGTATCTTATATGTCACTGCTACCAGGGAAATTCCTCTGTAATTGTTCACATCTGTTTTATCTCCATTCTTGTACGAGGGGTGTATCAGTGCGTTCGCGGTTCGTTGATGCTCAAACTGCGAGAAACAATTTAGCTAAATACCTAGACAATCTAATCACAGAAGCTTTATTGGTATAACGAGATATATTAATTAGTTTGTTCAAGAGTTTATTTTTTGTTGATGATACTAATACGTAAAGAAGATAATAATTACTTGTTATTTGTTTTTAAAATTGTACTTTCCTTAGAAACTTTTATATTAATATTTTCAACATAACAATTTCATTTTCATTCTCGCCTTTCACCTAGACTGGTACCCTATCCGCCCCGTAAAAACATTCCTAATGATTTTAAGGTTTTTGGTTGCACCACAACAACATAATTCCTGTTATCCATTAGTGTTGGTCATGTTGGCAACCGTTATTTTTGACGGACGTTTAAACTAGCTTTCTAATAATAAGTACAGAGAACATTGCTATAACAACCAATAGTTTCATAAGTTGGCGGTAAGTACGCTCGTATGAGGTTACCCTACGATCAGCCATTTTCACTACAATACAATCACCGAACTTGTGTGACACTTTTTTGACAGGGTAGACAGCTACAGAACTTATCTTAAGTTTCAAACTGGTGACAGAATTAAAGGCTACACGCGAGCATTACAATATACAGGGAAAGTAAATATATCTTTTCACTTGCCTTTTATATGCCTATAAATATTTCAAATTTTTGGTCACACTTTCATATTACTTGATTTGGGTGAATTAGATTCATTGACCAATTGATCTAAGTGTTATAGCGAATATGTGCTGTACACTGGAATGATGCTCACATCGTCTCCAAACGCGTATACGTTTCAGAAAAAGATTAACACAAAATACATTAGCAGAAGTCTTACTCGCCTCACAGATAGTGCGAAATACTCACCGTTCTGTTACTCCAACATTTAGACGTCGACAGGACGAAGAGACCTCATAACCCTCAAAAATAACCCTTCGATTTTTAGTATTTTTATAGTATTCTTTCCTAGTTAGTAATTCTGTGATTATCACCTGTTTAAGTATCAAAACACTCATCTCATTTGTATTTAAAATTGATAAATATCTCGACATTATACGAGCACGTTTATAACTTGGGATACAGTAGAATGTTTTCTGTTTTTAAAAGATTAAATTTTTTAATTGAAAGTTATAATTTCAAACACTGTAATGATTAACAATCTGGAGAAATACCCAGGTCTGTAGTGGGGGGAAAAGCTATTACACATTGATAATAACTATAAATATTTGTCAGAATTTAAATGTGATGCCTTGAATTCGAAAAACCGCGTATAATGGCCACATCACTGCTCGTTTGATATGATAAATGATAAAATACTATATGGATTAGCGCATGTCAGGTGTCACATTGTGGCTTTCAAACAGCGATTTAAACCGCTGTCCCAGCTTGGCACAAAATGCCGCAACCTGGACAGTCGATACTTGGCAATACATCACCCCGACCGCGAGCCTCCAAAATAACTCCAAAGAGTGTTTTATTGACGGACGCCACTCTGTGATGCCGCCGGCTTCACTCTATTTATGATAATGTCGAATCGTGCGCGGTCTGATCACAAAACACGTACTGTGTTTGGGATCACAGTTGATGGCATAATCGAGGTTCAACCGCTTTCAGTGCTTTGTCCTCTATTGACGTCGACCTTTCAGACGGGGCCATCTCTGCGGTACTTCAATACGTTTAATGACAGAGCATTTACCCCAATGTAACACAAAGGTGTATGTGTGGGAGGCATTGGGAGAACAGCTACTTGTAACCGTTGTTTAGAAAGGTATTTGTCCTCATTCGTTTATGAAAATTACTACCGTGTGTTAAACCATGTTTTATGATACTACCAGGTTTCCCCACAGCAATTCTACCAATTTAGCTTTCTGTTATCTGTTTCAATGTCATCCATTACTACTATGGTTAAAAGTCATCAATCATTAAAAATTATGCATACTAGTAATTTTCCGCATTTCACACGTTGTTGCTGTGATTATATCGTACAAAAAGACACTCTTCGGTGTGTCTTTTGTGACATCTAACTGTGTCTTTTACTCATTTTGTTCTCAAACTGGATGGATGTTGGTATAATAATTAGGAGTGGTTTGAGGAGAGTATGAGATTACTATGGACAGAAAATAGCACTCTGTTTCAGGCATAAAGAAGCAGGAAAATTTTATTTCGTACGTGAAGGATTCCGGCACTAGAATAAGATATGGAGGGAAATGCTGAACAATTTATCTGTAACTGTTAATATGAAAAACTATAAATTTTAAAATAGGAATAAATGGAAATTGTCAGCGGGGTTTGTACTCCATTGAAATTAAATTACTTTAAAAAATTAAAAATGAATTCTTATTCCTTTATTGCAATCTTACAAGGAAACACGCAATTCTTCCTCCTCCAAAGAAGACCAAGGTTATTACTTCCGCACAGAAAATAATACTTTCAGATTTTGGTATTCTTAGGCTATACTCCTTCTAAATTTCCTGAAAAATAGTGAAATCTTCATTGGTGTGTAATATGTCAACGTTATAACGCAACTACGAGCAACTATTAAGGAAAGAATTCAGTGCAGGCTTCATGGGTGTTGAGCCGGGTAGCGTCATAAAAACAACGTTTCGACGGCTGGTTCTGCTGTCATCATCAGGTGCAGAAAGCTTCAGCTTATGTCAGCTAGATGTCACTGCCTAGACTGGCTTAGTAGCAGTCCGTTACTTCTACTAAGCCAAAATTTGGTTTTATGTCAACGAAAAACTATAAATGTGAGGACTCGAGATGGTCCTATCAAAGTATTAGTTGCCTATGGCAGATGGAAATACAGCGGAACGTCAGAAATAGAGTGGCATTACGGTTTTTTTCTCCGTATAAACACCCATAACTGTTTTGCGAGTGTAAACTTTATATCAGTTACGTCTTTCATTTTGATTGGCTAAATTCTTTCTGGAGTAAACTTTATTGACAGTGAGTTAAGAAACAAGAAAGGAAAACATATTTAAAATGGGATGGTAAATATGACTGCAGCGTGAGACGCCGCGCTGAGCGGTAGAGGAGTGTCAGTCAGTCAGTCAGGTGCGGGTCGACTCCGCCGCGGTAATCCTGCGTCGCGGGTCAGCCGAGATGCTAGGCGGGCGAGCCAAGCCTCTTAGCGCGTCTCCGGGGAGCGGACGCGTCGTATGGGCCATGAAGCAGGTCGCACCGTCAGAATCAATATTGTAGACGGCGCGGCGCCACCATTGCGAATTCATGGCCGGCCGTATTACGAGAGAATGGCTCTCCGCCCAGCTGCCGGGGATAACTCGATACACCGCCGAAGCCAGCGGTCCTTCTTTCAACCTTTCATGATGGTTTCAATCACCTTTCATCACAGGTATCAATAATTTCTGCAATACTGTAACACGTAAAACATCATAACGGCTCGTATTTTTTCTGGCGTACCAGTCGTTATTATTTTGTTACTGCCCTGTGACCATCACGTTGTAATGTTTATTTCTCTCATTTTCATTCAATTATGAGGATTATGTGGGTGATGTGCGTTATAAAACAAGCTGAATCATATTGGTATAAGAAACATAAGGTAAAAAAATATAAGGTCTTCTCTTTATTGCGAAGTAATGCGTAAACTTAAGATGAAAATAAAAACAGGAATGTATCATATTTAATATTAATTAAGAAAGGATTTAGTTGTTTCTGACAAATTTTCTTGATAGTAAATTTAGAATAATAAAATATTACATACTATAATATTTTATTTAAAGTTACCATAATTTCAAATTATTTTTATTTTAAACTTTATTCTATTTATTATCTGTTGAGTTACTCCTGTTTCAGACAAATTCTCATATGGTATCGGTTTCTCGCAAGCTATCGAAATATTGACGAACTATCGTTGCTTAAGAAACCGTGTGTCCCATATACTGCTCACCTTATTCAACCTTAAAGAATGAAGCTTCTTAAAACGAATACTGCCTCGCGTGCTGCTGATTTTGCCGCGCGAAGTTAAGGCAGTGACAACCCCGTCTGAAATTTGTTGATCGTTTGCGCTTGTTCTTTTGTAAGGACGATTCTCTTGGTTACAAATCAGGTGATAGAGAGAAAGTTGCCTTTGATCTAATCATTTATCTGTAGCTCTAGTACCTCTGTGATCTGTGAGAGGACGATTGTTATTCTTTGGTTTGGAAGGGCGAATTGATTTCTCATATTAGGGCATTAAAGGTTTCATTTTCTAAGATCTTAGAAGCCAGGCAGCCATCTTTATATCCACTTTATTAAGATAACAAAACAAGTTTGAATTTATCTTTTATCAGAGCATTAAATTAGGTCATCTGTGTATTGGAAAAACATTTTATCAGATAGTATTTTCTGTACCATGTCTGATTTTATTTAAGTACCTCGTCGGGCATATCACATTTTATGGCCGCCACTGCCATTCTTATTCTTGCTACTAAAAGAATGATTAACTATTGCAGTCTATCTTTCTGGATTAAAAACTGGTACTAAATATTACCAGTCATGCTACTTGTTGCCTTTTCAATAATTATATCACTAATCGATTTTAAAACCATTTTGGCATCAATTCTTTCATATAAGTGTAGACTATAACAATACATAAATAATTTTTTTTATGGCTGTGTTGAGTGAGGAAAACAATGACATCAGAGATCAGCAAATAAAAATAGCCTCTCAGTATTACACTTTACTACAAGCCTGTTCGTAAAACTGAATTATTTATAAATGATTAGTATTTTAATAGCAAGTAATTAATAAGAGCCGTCGTGTGACGTCTTCATATAAATTATCAATTTAAGCAAGATGTGGCTATGTTATTTACTCAAAAAAATCTTTTATAGCAACAGACACTGGGTCTTGCTGAATCGGCAAAATTTAGCCATATATCTATCTCCTGCTTATTCAATGCAACAGATGGTTTTTTATCGGGTTATATTAAATTTAAATGTGGGTAAATTAATATTATAGAATTGGAAAAAATATGTTTATCAAAAATATAAATAATGACGTTTGTTGACATTGACCTATACAACAAAATCGTATAGATGCTGAACGTTTTAATGTTTAAAATTTGTATGGTAAATATAACGAAGTTTATATTCGTATTAAAGTATCAAAACCGTAGCTTTTGTTTCAATACATATAAAAACATTTCACTGTCTGAAATTTGTAATTTCATTATGTGTTTCGAAGCTAAAATAGAATACACCAGCTCCTCTTGGACAAGACGAAATTACAATATAGATAAGTATAAATGAAAGCATAATCAAAAATACGTATGTATGCGATGTTTTAAAATGTCTCGTGCTCTTGGTTTATATGATCATCACTAAAATTAACTGACTGAAACATAATTTTTAAAATTACTTGAATTGGAGCGCAAAGAATAATATCGGTTTTGACTGACAGGATACAAAAAAGAACTAATAATAAAATCTATTTTGACTGAGTTAATTTATATATAGTTTCCAGTGCCCTACAGTATGTTGCCATGTTTACTAATGCTTGTACCAGCTCTATTCAGGAACAGATTTGTGATGGAATACGATTCATATACTGTACATTTGTTAGCACCGTTTTATGGAAATAGATTCAAACAAAACTTATGAAATGATCGTTTAGAACAAACAAAAGGAATAAATTAATAAGATCAAAGCCGATATTTTCTTCACAAAGAAGTCGTTGCTGCGTGGTGGGAATATCTGCAACAAAGCAAAAACGGATTTTACGGAAATGTGGGCCCCTGCAGCAACGTAAAAAGCAGCCAGGTTTACGATCCACTTTATGACGCATAAAAATCCTGTTGTGTTGGTAATAAGCTTGACCAAGATAGTGCTGACGTTGGTGCAACATGTATTCAGCATTGTCAATTGATTCCGATCGTAAACTGCAAAACAGTTTTGAGAGAGGGAGTAACATTTTTAGTACGAGTTGCGATTCGTACCCTGTATATGAATTAAGCGAAAAATTAAATACACGTGAAATTATAACCGGAAACATTTTTGAAGAGACACTGATTTAGAGAGGATGACCTCAGTTCAAAGTAAAAATGCGTGGACATTACTTTTTAGAAGCATTTAAAATGAAAGCTGGGAATGGAATATTATTTTGTGAATGCTCTAGTGATTTGTAGCTTTACAGCAACACTTTAAATATGTTAACTCAGAAACTGAAGTTAAACACTAATTCACTGCAGTATTGGAATCATACATAATGTGGCTGTCCTGCAACTTTATACCCAGCAGCAGGTTAATCTGTGCTGTTGGGTCTTAGTCCAGTAGATAAGAGCTGTTAGAGACTGTTACTTTTAGTTAGTGCTTTACGAAGAGTTTTCTTGAAATTAGAGATAAAACTCAATTTTATACTAGAAAGCAAAACGGTATTCTCTAAAGGTTAGTATAATATGCTTGCAGTGAGCACCTGTTTTCTGGGAATATGGTATCGTATGACCTAATTTAGTATAAACAGCCGTGTATCAATTTTTAATGTAGCTTTCGACGCGGTCGCACTTGTTAGAACGACTGACTGCAGATGCATTTAGTCAGCATAACTTTCAAAACTTTGCCAAGAAACATTTCTTAACAACATACTATCAACTAATATTGTTTGCATAAATATAAAAAAGTTGCCAATATAACTTCATTTGACTAAAAAAGATGCGGGTAAACCTTTGAGCTGAAATTTTGTATCAATGAAATCAAACTTCAACGGCGAGGTTGTTGAAATGCAATAACAAATGAAGGATGAAGCATAATCATATTTGAAAATAGAAAAAGTTCTATAAATCGTCTTAAAAAGATGGCATATATTACTGCTCAGGATAATCGTGTGCTCAGATAAAGGGGACTAGTTCATTTGACCATAGACGAAATACACGAAGATCGTAAAATCGGAAGTTTTCACACGGTAGCTGACATAAAATATGTATTATCTGTACAAAATATCAGATATAGTGAGTAATTGAATTGTCTCCGTAAAAATGTTAATGAAATTTGTTTTATACTAGAAAAATTTGATTATATAATTTGTAGTTATAGTTAGTTACTAGCACGACAAGGTGCCCGTGAAAGGATTCTTGCAAGCGATTTTCATAACACTACCATTCCGAAACTTTTTTTCTGCTGATACATTCGTCGTGTACCAACAATCAGACTGGTATTTTAGACGAGAGTTTGTTAGGTTGGAACTGAAACCAGTAACGTGTTAGTCGTTCTATACGAAAATAATTTAAGTACGCCGCTTGATTCAGGTGTTTTGTAAAAATGGAAACAACGAAGACGAAATTCGTTGGTACCTTGATAAAAACATAAACCTAAGTTACAACATGAAATTTTTATAAACACATTTAGAAGACAAATGTAATTCGATATTCCTAAAACTTCGTATTTATCTTTTGATCTCAGGTTCTAGTTTTCATTGGAAGTCTATTTAAATTCGTAGTTGAGTGGTTTTCTACAGTAATCATAAGTAATACTCTAATGTTTCATGAATACTGCGGTTATGGAGCGTCCACGAATTATGTGAGGTGTTTTTTCGTAAATTCTAGTAAATATGGACCACCCCTCCCAAACTCTGCTGAAACTTGTTGTGAGATTTGGTGGGACCCTCGCTCTAGCGTAAGATTGAAATCGGAATTTTGGAGACTTTTTTTTTATAGCTATACTGTTGTTTGATGGGCGACAATCTGAAATAAAATTTGCCGTGAAAATCCCGTCGATCCCCCCTCCCCCCTTTCCCTTGGTGAGATTTGAGCTTATGTAATTAATGGAGGTCCCCTTATGTTTAATTCCTGAATTGCTAAGTTCTCTCATAAAAATACATCTGCTCTCGAGAAGTAATTTAATTATAATATTACTTTATTGCCGAAATATAGCCATACGTCAGAAGACTGAATGTTTATACCCCACACGATTTTCCATTTCATCAGCATTCGTTAGCGTGCAAAATTTGGTTTTATATATATATATATATAAAATTAGACGTGTGTTTTTATATATTTCACTTTCCAGCCACCACTACCTAGCACAGATCACTGGTCTTCGTGTGTGGAAGTAGCATGGAGTTTCCTGTCGTGCACAACGTTGGCCGAACGCCGATGACTTTGAGGATGTGGGAGATATGATGGTTAAAAGTGGTCGATGCAGGGCATTTTCATATTTCGACCAAAGGCTTGTGTATCCTTATACTTCTTTTTCCTGTCATAACTATATAGGATAGACCATTGATGTATATTTGTGGTAATAGCATCGTATCTCCCATCGTGCACTATGGTGGTTAGATGTCGGCAGCTATGGAGGTGTGGGAGATATGGGGGTTGAAAGTGGTCGACATGCGGCAATTTCATATTACTACCAAAGACGTATGTGTCATGGTGTATCACTTTTCAGCCAAAACTATCTATCGCAGATCACTGGTGTTTGTGTGTGGAAGTAGCACAGAGTCACACATCGATCACAACGTTGGCCGAATTTCGGTAACTGTGGGAGTGTAGGAGATATGGTGGTTGAAAGTGGCCGATCAAGGATATTTTCGTATTTCGACCAAAGTCATGTGTGTCCGTATATTTTACTTTGCTGCCTGAATTACATAGCGCAGATGACTGGCGTTTGTGTGTGGTAACAGCATCGAGTCTCCCATCGTGCACTACGGTGATTAGATATCGGTAGGTGCCAATCCAAATTCTTTACATACACGAACGAAATCGTGGGCACCAGCTAGTTGAATAATAATTGTTGTGAGAGATATAAGGTTAATGGTTACTTTATCTTTGTATCTAAGTTTGCAATATCTGTTTTCATTGTTAGTACTAGGCTACCGTATACTATATAGGAGATAATCATATATCATTTACGTCACTTTCAGAGTTTCATTTTTCTCATTTATGAGACGAATGCGAGATTAAAAAAGGAGATCTTTATTAAAGCTGTCAGATAACTTATTAATTTCTTCATAAGCAGAGAAAAGTTATAAATGTTACTTGTATATGAGCATGTTAGTGGGAACAAATGCGACACTTTGCAAGCTCAGGATGGAGAGTCGTTAATTTGCTTTCGTACCATTGCAGGTGCTAAAAAAATATTAGGCGAGCTACCGCTTGGTCTGGTTTGCATTCTAGGCTCACCAGTAACGATATTGATATGCTTGTTGTAGAGCAAGAGTATGCTGATAGATGGCTGTATAATCGATTGACGTCACAAACAGTGCATCATCCTCTTTGATAAAATGCGTCGTCTGAAGACTGAGTGCTCACATCCATAGTTCGGCAACATTAGGTGAGTCTCGATAATGGCCGAAGTGTTAGTTACACTGCCTGCCACAACAGCGCTGCTTGGCTAATCTGTAAAATTCAATTGAATAACTGTACTGAACTTATTTGCGCTTATACTGTTAAAAGGAAGTGTACATTTCAAACAAATAATTGAAATTGAATTTTCTTGCACGTATAGTGTTAAAAGAAATAGTAATTGCAATGCTAGGTAAAAGGTAATGGAAGTAATTGCATAAACATAAGAAGAGCAGTAATAAAAAAAATTATATAAAAGGAAAATCATGTAAGGAGAAGGGTATTCGATGTTTAAGCTATATTATCTGTATTAGTTATAAAAGCTAGGTTAAAATATAACCTAAGAATTATTTTGGAAGAAGATAAGAAACAATGAAGTATATTGAAAACTCGGAGAGTGTTTACACAAAACTTACGTAAGTGCGAAATGTATCAGTCAAATAAATTATGCTTTCCGTCATTTAAAGTAAAATACATTTATTAAAAAAAAATCCTAGCCAAATACTCCGATAATCTAACTAGAGTAAGGTACTGATATCCCGAAAAATATCGTTAAATTGATCGTTATTCGTTTTTCCCTACAAGCTTTAACAGAATAAATTCCATCATAGATGATACCCGTCGTTTTAGACGGGCGTCGAAACTAGTGCAAAATATTGACATACCGTGTGTGGATAAGCATCTTGAATACAGTCAATAGGAAATTGTTTAGAGATTGTTGTTAATTTATTTTA
Source organism: Vandiemenella viatica (assembly GCA_031002005.1). Lineage (NCBI taxonomy): Eukaryota > Metazoa > Arthropoda > Insecta > Orthoptera > Morabidae > Vandiemenella > Vandiemenella viatica. Next base: position 175 of record JARYHS010008785.1, on the reverse strand, counting down.
AATCTTATCCCTATCGCAAAGTGTTTGTGAGACATTTCGTTGGATAGATGAATATTTCCACCTAGGATACCATCAAGCTACTGGGTCTCTCGTGTGGTGGCTGTGAGGTTCTGTTACTTTGTTCATCTTACATCGCTGTCCTGGTGGACAGCGCAACGAGGACTTCAAGGCAGGA
>JARYHS010008784.1:0-112987 GCA_031002005.1 Vandiemenella viatica | reverse complement strand
CGCCTCGGTGGTGAATGTTTTGCAAGTGGGACATTTCAGTTGTTGCCATCTGACTGAGAACCGTGCAAGCTAAGTTCTTCTTCTTCCTTTCCGTTTTGGCCATCATAAACCATGTGGTTCTTAACACTGGTGAGCTTTCTCTTTGGTCCATTATTCTTTCATCCTTACACTGTGGCTGTCGTTTCCTTCTTGGATCCATTGCTCTCCAGATCCGGGCCGCAGTGTTTTGGCTATTAGTGTCTGGAGAGTATCGGTTGCTTTAATCAACTTTCTGTACTTATCCCTGTTGTAAATTTCATTGGCAATCTATGTTCTATATTAAAATAGTTCGTTGGTGAAATGTGTAATGCATGAGTCGAATACTGAGGACCGACCCAGCATTTGCTTATGTAATTATCGAAAACCACGTAAAATAAGTAATCAGGACCGTCTGTAAGGTCAGGCTCCCAGCAAGGCTGCATAATTCATTGTTGGTAGAAGACTGGGTAACTCAGTGCCGTATTTCTTACATTGTTTTATACTTCCAAAAACGATTCAATGTATTTATTTATCATAATAACAATACAGAATTTCCAAGATATGTATAGTAATTTATTGTGGTGTGACAGCGTCACCCACAATGAATATAATCAAATCATTATTAATTATATTCATATTTCCTTTTTTTTTCCTTTTTATTATATTCAAGTTTATTAATTATTTAATCTTGGAACGTGTAAATAAATTATAAATAATGAGGGTTGTCTGGATAGGTTAAATGTATGTTTAAAACCAGGGCGGCCAAAGGTATAGTTTATTATAAATTAATTTTTCTGTAAACGCATGGCTCAGAACGCTTAAATATTGAAGGCTAGAGACTGCCATTTCGACCGTTGAGGGTGGAACAATGGAGCAGGCGAGGCGACAAGGTGACGCCGGGCCAGCCCGGCTTGAGTCCCGTTGGAATTCGGTCAACGAACTACCCCACCTTGCCGCTATCCCGAAGGCCAAGTAGGAAACGCGCGAAGGAGTCAGCGAATGCGACGCGTGATATTAAACACGTGACGACGGAAATGTGTAGCTAGCCAATCCTGAACATTTATTGGGGGCTACAATACTAATTCCGTGGAGTTCTTTTTCATGTGGCGAGCAACTAGCCGAGGAAGAGGAAGGAGCCATTTTTGAGAACACTTCTGTCCAAGACGAGCTGATGAGCAGACGTGACTTGGGTCCAAGACGAGCTGGTGAACAGACGTGCTAGCCGGCACGCTTTCTGATGATCATTGTGGTTGATCATTTCTTGCTTTGGGAAAGCGAGATGTTGAGTGGCGTGCTTGCCATTATTCGGAAGTTATGCTAATAACGCGGTCGTAGCCGCTTATTTAGCTTCCATTGCTGCAGTGGCATTGTGTTTGTCGCTCACCATCACGGCGATGATACTATGGTAATGTACCAGAAACGACGGTCACTATCCAGTGGATTTTAACAGACTTATGTGCCCTTAAGCGACGCCTGGGTTAAGACTCTGCTCCCGCCACTTAAATTCTGAGCTAGCTGGATTTATATTTCAATTCAATTTTTCTTAAGCATCTTGCTGTTTGTTAATTCAATTTTGATGCTTTTCATTCACTTTATACGGCGCCCCCTGGGATTTTCCTTTGTACAGTAAAATGTTAGCTTCAATTTGATGGCCTGTGTTGCCATGTGATTTCAATGTTAACTTTGCTGTTTTTATTACTTGTTTGAGATATTTCATTCAGTTTTGTTTGCTTACTCCGGCGAATTGTAAACGTCGGGTATTGCTTGTTTTTGCTGATCTAATTGTGTTTAACGTAACGTTAATTACTACCCGACCTTGTAAGGCCATAAGACTCAATAAATGAGGTTTTATTTTGTGTCTGAAATTCATGGTTCTAGTTAGTAACCTATTAGATCCCCTTTTAGCATCATTATTATATGTATTTTTCATTTTTCAGGATTTAATTATAAATCCCCCCTCCCTTTTTATGCAACTGATATTCACATCTGGAGCACCCAAGATTGTGTTCTATTACAATTGGCACCCAACGTTTCGGGCTTTTGCAAGTCGAAATTATTTTGAGAATTTCACAAGTCTAAAAAAATCCATGGATGTGACCTGTGTTGATTCATTTTATTATTTTAGAATAAGTTTTATGTTGAAATTTGTTTGCTTTGTTTGCCATGCTTGATTTAAATCTAAATGTGTGATTTATTTCAATCAGTTGTTCAAGTATATTTTCGTTCACTTGCATCAAGCATGGTTAGTTTAAAATTAAAGATAGAGTCAGTGCTTTTGAAATTTTAATGCATGGTAAAAGTTAAGATTTTTCTTTATGCTGATTTTGCTCATGTGTTGAGGTATTTGTGTCGCATGAAACATCGTTGTTTTTCCTTGTTGTTTAATTTTGGATGGGTTTTATTTCATGTTGAAGGGATTTATGCGCGAAATTTGTTTAATGCTGTACTTTTCGAGTTAAATCGTGCCGGTTGTATTTTGTTTGTTGTCGATTGTTCAAATTGTTCGGAGTTGAAATTTTGTATCTTACGATCAAATCTATGAAGTTGAGGATCACGCACCATTAATAGGGCAGATCAATCTATTGTTCATAACATTTCCGAGCAAACTAACGCGATGGATCAAGCACCGGAAGTACACGAAATGCCGTTGGCGGACGAAGAGTGTAATGATACTCCTAGTACGCGTAGCATTCATTCAAATGCATCATTAGATGGGGAACAGTTAGGAATTTTTCCAACCCCAGACAATGAAACCGTTCAAAATCCACCCATGCGGGCAGAAGTTGAAACACGTGCGTCGCAAAGCGCGGCAGAATTGCCACAGCCCGCGTTACAATTTCAAAGCATACTTGACGCGATGGCGGACATGAACAACAAATTAGCTTCGGAATTGAGTAAACAAATAAGTCAAAATTCTGTCTCATTGAGGGAGGAGATAACTATGCAAATGGCTTCACAAAATCAGAAATTAGATGCACAAAGTCAAAAATTTGAGTCGCAAAATGCTTTGTTGAAGGGCATGGACGGAAAATTGTCCGTTTTTCGCGAGGAAATGACCCGTGAAATGAGTGCATTCAAATCGGAGATGCGAGCGAATGTTTCAGTGTTGGAGAGACGCACAGATACGATTCAGGCAACATGCACTGCATTGCAGGAATCAAGCGCGGAAATCTCGAAGCGTTTGGACGCGACCGAAAAATCTGTCGAGCACGTGCGGCAAGAAAGCCACCAGAGTCTCGGTCAGATCTCGGAATTTGTCCACGAGATTAAGGATAATACTGAACGAAGCTTGCAGGCTGTAAATGCAAAGGTGTCGGAGGTCACAAGTTCGGTTGAACGAGTACAAACGGCACAACAGGATTTGCAAGCGTCACAGCAAACACTTGCGCAGAACACTAACTTCAAAACTGGCGCAGTTGGAATCCAAAATGAAGGAAGTGAGTAATTCCAACGCTAGCGGGAGTATTGTTCACGCGAATTACGCACAGTACGCAGCAGCTAATATCGAGCTTAAGTTGCCACGTTTTGGGTCTCGCAAAGACGTAAATCCTAGGATTTATCTTACCGAAATGGAGCGGTATTTTGAAATCAAAGGAGTGCCTGATTCCATGAAGCTTGTGTTAGTCGAGGAATCATTTTCAGAAACAGACAGACTCTGGCTGAAAATTGCGTCCGAAACTAACTTATCTTACGCCGAATTCAGAGTCCTGTTTCTTGAGACCTTCTGGTCGAAAAAGATCCAGAACCAGGCGAGGATAAAGCTGTACCAAGGAAGGTACATTCCCAAGTGGCATTATTCGATGGAAAGCTACGTGAAAACTTTGCTGGTGCAGTGTAGGCAATTCGACGACAAAATGACGGACGGAGAGTTCATAGAGATGGTGATCGCGCACTTTGGTCCACAAGTGCAGTCACTCATTAACCCCGTGGTCATTCGTACGATACCAGAACTGCTAGAAACCGTCGGTAACCTTGACAGAATCGGGAAAATGGCCGATAATCTGGCGAGACAAGACGCGGAACGAAACCATGGCGAAGCGCAAAGCGAGTCTAAGCGACCGCATGGCGGCAATAAAGCTTCCTATGCTGATGGACAGAATGGGAAATCTTCCAATCAAAATTCCGGCAATCGTAATGGAGGGAAGAAATGGAAGAACGGAAATGCACAGTGGAAGGATGATAAAAATCATCAGCGGTCGGGAAACAACCGATCCGCGTATCCACAAGAATTTCCAGTGAACGCGATCTCAATTGAAAACGCGGAACCGGAAATGTGTGCAAAGGCGACGGAGGAAAATGTGGGCGGCGTTAACAACGCGTCTAATTCCCCGCCGTCACAATGAGATTTTTCGGGGGACGCTGCAAACGCCGACAGCATTTGCCTCGGCAGTTTGGAATATTGGCGCGGCGAAGGACCGGAAAATATCGACGAAGAAGAAGATATGGTATCCGGCGACAGCCTCATGGCGCGCGCGAAGTGTCCCCGTGTAGATATTATTGCATATGGCATACGGGCGAATATTTTAATTGACTCGGGATCGTCTGTCTCCGTAATGTCTAAGAAATTTCTGCTACGCTTGAAAGATAAGAATCCGCGGCTAAAAGAAATTCCCACAACGCAAGTTACGGTGGTTCCTGCAATAGGAAAGAGAGAAAAGATCGTTAGCACGCAAGCGCTAATCCCCGTGAAAGTCGCGAATAGCGAGTTAATGTTGCCACTACTTATAGTACCCGGTTTGACGCAAGATGTGATCGTTGGATGCGACCTCTTAGCAAAACGTAAAGTCATTCTGGATTGGGGAAATAAGACGGTGACAAATTTGGTTCCGGAGGTGTTGCATTGGAAACATGAGGCCTGTGAGCAGAGCCTTGGAATAAATAGTTCCAAACCAATGCAAGACACCGCGGAACGCGAAGGCAATTTGAATAACGGAGGAAGAGCTATATGCGCATTAGCTGACGAGCGAGATCTCATATTAGAGGACCTAACCGGTAAAGTGCGGGGAAACAAAAACTTGACGCCAGGGCAAAAGCAACAGCTTTGCCAGATGCTGACAAGCAATTTGCAGGCCTTTTCTTACCGCCCTGGGGAGATAAAGGATTACACGCACGGGTTCCGAGTAACAGATACCTCACCACTGCGGGACGGACTTATAGTGTGCCCCACAAGTTGCGGCAGGCGGCGCAGGTAGCAATCTCGGAAATGGAGAGGAATGGAATTATCGCGCCCCGCCCGTCAATGCATTTAAATCCTATGACATTTGTCGTGAAGAAGGACGGATCTGTTCGTCCGTGTCTGGATGCGCGGCTGCTCAATTTGAGGATTGAGGCCGACGGTGAACGGACCGAGCGCATACCGGAACTGATGACGCGGTTTCACGGGAAAACCATGGCTATCAACGCTCGACGTAACCTCCGGGTTTAACCAGGTGGTACTGGCTGAAGAGTGCCGGCCGTATACCGCATTTGTATTTCAGGGGAGACAAATGTGTTTCAACAAATTGCCTTTCGGTCTGAAAGACGCGGCTTCGGCATTTATTCGGGCCATGAACCACGTGCTGCCACCGGAAGTTAAGGAGTTTTGTACCATTTATGTAGGACGATTTATTGGTGGCGTCGAATCATTCCAACAGCACGTGATGCACCTGGAAACGTTGCTTCAAGTAATGGCACGAGCCGGGATCACGTTAAGACCGGATAAAGCCACTTTGTGTACGCACGAAGTAGAATACCTCGGATTTCGGATCACCACCGATGGTATTACGCCCTCGCCGGATAAAATCCGAGAGATCGAGGAGATGACGCCACCAACAAAGTTAAAAGAGCTGAGAAGTTTCCTCGGCGTATGTGCATACTATAGAGGGAACGTGCCGAACTTCGCGAAGATTCTGCAGCCATTATATGGTTTGTTAAAAGCAGGACAAAAGTGGGAATGGGGAGAGGCCACAGGAGGCCTGCGTCTTAAAGATAAAGCGGATCTTTAAGGAACGAATCTGTCTCGCCCACCCCCAGTTTGGCCAACCTTACTATCTCTACACAGGACGCAAGCTATCAGGGGATTGGAGCCTGCCTCAACCAACGCGGAGAAGACGGTAACATGCGAATCGTCGCAACCGCAAGCCGAACTTTACGACCGGCAGAGGGGAGGTATTTTGTTTGCGAAATCGAAATGCTGGGAATTTTCTTTGCAATTCAGAAGTTCAAACAATACCTCTGGGGTAGTACCACCTACCTGAGGACCTGACCATCAGGCTCTCATATTCCTCCGAAGCGCCACATTCACAAGTAATCGCATCGCACGCTGGGCGATGTTCTTGCAACAAGTTCGATATCCATCATCGAATATTGCAAAGGGACTGAGAATGTGATGGGCGGATTACCTGAGCCGCAACGCCAGGGACGATCCGTCCGAGGAGCAAAAGCGTCTGCGAGCGAACGAGATACTGGTCGCGGCAATGACACTTGACGATGGCACGACCTCGGTCCGTTTCAAGGAACAGCTGATCGCGGCGCAGGAAGCGCACGCGGACATCAGACAGGTTCGGGCGTACTTGTTACGGGGAGAATGCGCGGACGAAGTACGTATCCGCAACATCGCGATGCTCTGCACCATGGAAACGGCGTTTGTTTCCGTAGGGAAAATGCCGAGACGCGATGGAAAGCATGGCTCCCGGAAGAACTAAATTCCGCAGTGGCAAGTACGTACCATATCCAGTGCGGACATCCAGGTACCGAACGGCTATACCAAACTATCCGCGGAGAATATTTCACTAAAGGACTCCGGAGGAGTGTGGCAAAGTGCACTCGCACATGCGAGATGTGCCAGAAGGCGAAACACCCGAATGTGAGGACAGCTGGGCCGTACGCACATAGGTGCCAACAGGACCAAACGAGTTGGTATGTGCGGACCACTACGGGCCAATTCCGGCTGGCAGATGCGGGTTCCGCCATATTTCTTGTCCTGGATGCTTTCACTAAGTATGTAAAATTGTACCCAGTCGCAAGGCTGAATACAAAAGGATCACTGAAGATCATCTTAGAAAAATATGTACCGCATTGTGGACGCCCTAAAGCCCTGTTGACTGACCACGGGAGCGTATTTTCCAGCCCGAAGTGGAAGAAGGCTTTAGAGGAGAAAGGAATCAGAGTCGTTTATTCGTCAATCCGCAATCCGCAATCGAATAATAGCGAACGATTCATGAAACAATTAAGCGTGTACATAAGGACATTAATTGGAGATAATCATGCCTCCTGGGTTAAAACACATACCGAGGATCGAGGAATACTTCAATAACACCGTAAATTGCGCAACAAATTTTCGTCCCGTGGATCTACAGTTCCGAACGCAAGCACCCACGCTGGCGGAGAAGGATGTTGCGTTACCCGAAGGATCAACCCGAGAAGAATCCCGAGGATGACATCAAGAAAGCACATGAATTCTTGGTAGAGAAAGCTACGAAGCGGCAACGCAAGCACGACGGATTGCGGACGCAAACGTTTAGCGTCGGGCAGCAGGTGCTACTTAGGACTATGACCCCGTCTGACGCACAGCGAAAATTAATTTCCAAATTCTTTCTGCTGTATTCGGGACCGTTCTCAGTAGCGAGGATTATCTCCCCAAACTGCTACATGCTGACCGACGGCAGAACGGAGCTCGGCCCGCATAATGCCCGGAATTTGCGCCCGTTTCACACAGCATAGTCTACAAGTTCCTAGACGGATGTTTGTAAATATAGCTTAAGGATCAATGTACATTTAGTTAGGTAATAACATAGAGCATATGTTTAGAAAGTGAGAGTGTCAGTCTTAAGACACGTAATTGCCTAACAAGCGTAGCGCTAACGCAGCGAGAACAGGTAAAGGACGCTCAGCTGTTTGGGATAGCGGCTGTGCCGACCGCCAGTTTTCCTGGAAGGATCGTAATCAGGTTAAACGAAAACAGGTAGCCTGAGCCGCCAGCCTAACGGGACAGCGCTTACTGACAACAACAGAGCGGGCAAAGTGGAAACAGCTGATCGCTTAGTTTCACCGCTATAATGTCTTTGCTACGAGTGTAGTTTGGAAAGCATAATATAGTTCATTTTGCGAGAACCGTCTTTCTTTTGTATTGTATGGATAATTATGTAAATTCGCGGAAGGATTAAATTATGTAAATTCGCGGAAGATTTTTCTTTTCCATTTGATTTTCATGTTATGTGGTTTCGGCATACTTGTGTCGGCCTTGATAATGGACATTCGGTGCATTCTTTATTCTTGTTGTTGCTGTATCTAACTTCAACACATGTGCTAGATTTGCATAGCCCGTTGTAAATAATTAATTGAGTTGTCTAGTTTTAATGTTAATATCTTGTGCTTACATCATTTTTTGTTTATTGATTGAACAGATCTATTTTGTCGTTCATTTACATCTATGTACCTGTCAATGTTTTATGATGTTTTACTTTGCATATTAGGATAAGACATTTCATTATTTATGTTAACCAGAGTCACGTGTCGTATTTACATATTTAAAGAGGTCACATGTATGCGATAGTTCGAGTGAGCTGGAACCATGAAACTATAGTGTAGGCAATGATTTTGATGCAACTGTAGGGTTAGAATAGTTCAAATAAAATTATTGGCATAATTTTATTTTGATTGGGTAGCAGGTATATTGTGGTGTGACAGCGTCACCCACAATGAATATAATTAAATTATTATTAATTATATTCATAATTCCTTTTTTATTATATTCAAATTTATTAATTATTTAATCTTGCAACGTGTAATTAATTGTAAATAATGAGGGTTGTCTGGATAGGTTAAATGTGTTTAAAACCAGGGCGGCCAAAGGTATATTTTATTGTAAATCAATTTTTCTGTAAACGCATGGCTCAGAAGGGTTGAATATTGAAGGCTAGAAACTGCCATTTCGGCGGTTGAGAGAGGAACAATGGAGCAGGCGAGGCGACTCGATGGCGCCGGGACAGCCCGGCTTGAGTCCCGTTTGAAATCGGGCGGTGACCTACCCCTACCCCGCTACCACCCCGAAGGCCACGTAGGAAACGCGCGAAGGAGACGGCGAATGCGACGCATGATATTAAACACGTGACGACGGAAATGTGTAGATAGCCAATCCTGAACATTTATTGGGGTCTACAATACTAATTCCGTGGAGTTCTTTTACATGTGGCGAGCAACTAGCCGAGGAAGAAGAAGGAGCCATTTTTAGAGATCACTTCTGTCCAAGACGAGCTGATGAACGGACGTGACTTGGGTCCAAGGCGAGCTGGTGAATAGACGTGTCAGCCCGGCACGCTCTCTGATGATCATTGTGGTTGATCATTTCTTGCTTTGGGAAAGCGAGATGTGGAGTGGCATGCTTGCCATTATTTGGAAGTTATGCTAATAACGCGGTCGTAGCCGCTTCTTTAGCTTCCATTGCTGCAGTGGCATTGTGTTTGTCGCTCACCATCACGGCGATGATTCTATGGTAATGTACCAGAAACGACGGTCACTATCCAGTGGATTTTAACAGACTTATGTGCCCTTAAGCGACGCCTGGGTTAAGACTCTGCTCCCGCCACTTAAATTCTGAGCTAGCTGAATTTATATTCAAATTCAATTTTTTTCTTAAGCATCTTGCTGTTTGTTATTTCAATTTTGATGCTTTTCATTCACTTTATACGGCGCCCCCTGGGATTTTCCTTTGTACAGTAAAATGTTAGCTTCAATTTGATGGCCTGTGTTGCCATGTTATTTCAATGTTAACTTTGCTGTTTTTATTACTTGTTTGAGATATTTCATTCAGTTTTGTTTGCTTACTCCGGCGAATTGTAAACGTCGGGTATTGCTTGTTTTGCTGATCTAATTGTGTTTAACGTAACGTTAATTACTACCCGACCTTGTAAGGCCATAAGACTCAATAAATGAGGTTTTATTTTGTGTCTGAAATTCATGGTTCTAGTTAGTAACCTATTAGATCCCCTTTTAACATCATTATTATATGTATTTTTTTATTTTCAGGAATTATTAAAGATTTCTAATATCAATTCCCCCCTCCCTTTTTTCTGAGCAGCCACCATTGTATCCTATTACAATGTAGACATCAAAAGAAATCTCTGTTTTATGTTGCCTCGTCAATCTACTCTTGTTGTCTGGTGCCGTCAAGTTAAGTGCAAAGCCACTCATTCCGACGACACAGAAAAGGTTTGGCAAAGCTGGTACTTCTTCAACGCATTAACTTCTATCGATCAATGAAAAAAAACCACTTGAAAACAGAAGCTGTTAACTTACGTTAAGTTCACAATAGAAATGCTTAATTAATTCTTCAACTTGATTAAAAATAATCTAACCGTCAACATTAAAATATGTTGACAAAAAATTAGGCTGACTTTAACGTAAACCTGTTTAAATGAAACTTTTTTTTTTAAAAAAAACCTGTTAACCGTTGATGAAAAACTCTTAAATTACGACGCATTCACTTATCCCAGATGTATGTATACAACACACAAAACTTGATACCCATTTGCGTTCTTACAAGAATATCGATTTGGTATAAAATTGATACTCCAAATAAAATATCGAGAATAATAATATCGAGAATAAATATCGATAATTTTCTGAAAACTATTCATATTTCGATACATCGATATACTATTTTACCCAAGACTACACCCTAATTCAGTTTAAAGTTCATTGCAATTAACTTGGAACACGATTTATGGGGGATTCCATTTTGCATATTTACAGGTCTACTGCATAAGGATCGCCGTTTCGTAATTTTAACACACCTTGCCTTCGTGGTATTTTTTTTTTTTTTTACTTATGCTTTACGCCTCGTCGAGGTCAAGGACTGGGGACAAGTAATGGGAAGGAATTCGGCCAAGGCCTGGTGAAGGAAGCATCCTGGCATTCGCCTGGAGTGATTTGGGGAAACCATGCAAACCGGAATCTGGATGCCTGGACGGGCATTCGAACCCACGTCATCCCGAATGCGAGGCCAGAGCGTTATCGCTCATCTGCCACGTTCGGCGCCTTTCGTAAATATATTTGTTTATTTAGTTTTACTTTCTACCTACAGATTTTTTCGAGGATTTCATTCGGTGAGACGCCTCGGGACGTTCGGTGAGCTGCCTCGGGCTATCAATGAGCCGTCTCGGGTCGTTCGGCGAACCGCCTAGGGACATCAATGAGCCTCCTTGGGTCGCTCGGCGAATCGTCTCAGGTCATTTGGCGAATCGTCTCAGGTCATTTGGCGAATCGTCTCAGGTCGTTCGGCGAGCCGCCACGGGCCGTTCGGCGAGCCTCGTCAGGATGTTCGGCGAACCGCCTCGCGCCGTTCGGCGAACCGCTTCGGACCGTTCGGTGAGCTGCCTCGGGCCATCAATGAGCCGCCTCGGGTCGTTCAGCGAACCACCTCGGGTCGTTGGGCGAGCCGCCTCGGGTCGTTCGGTGAACCGCCTCGAGTCGTTGGGCGAGCCGCCTCGGCACGTTCGCCGAGCTGCCTCGGGTCGTCGATCAGCCGCCTCAGGCCCTTTGGTGGACCGCCTCGGTACATTCGGGGTGCCTTTCGTACAATATGGACTGTAATTTCCAGTCGTTATAGTTTGTTCAATTTTATCAATCAATAAAGAGTGATGAATGAGATAAGCAGAATTTTTTTTAAGGAAAAGGATCCCTGGCTGTAACTGAGACAGAGGTTTTTCATAATAGTTCATCATTTGCAGGAATGGGTAGTGTGGAACATTTCATTCAGAATATTTACAACTAGCCTATAAGCCCGTCAAAAATGACGGGTAAAAGGAATTTTCTGCAAATTCATTTCTTAGTGGTAGCCAAAACATATAGAATTGTTATTATGTGATGTTCATAACCTTGTTTTGTAATTTGTACATATTTCGATTGTAGTTGATGCAGCAATAAGGTGGAAATTCTACCGAATTGATTATGTTATAATGAGGGAACCAATGAAATTAAAAAGAATTTGGAATTGCAAAACATGCCATAGCGCGTGATATTTGTTTTATTCCTGGTCCATGTCTCATTCTGCACGGTAAATACGGAACTACTTCCATCCGTATGAAATAATAACTTCAGTTATGAAAGCAGCTTAAATTATTATTTATGAAACTATATTCATTGTTAATTAGTCTGTAAGCAATTTTGCCAGTTGTCATTCTGGACCTTTCTGCGTTTCGACATAGCCACAATTTCTATTAATATTGCTGTTTAAAATTCGTTGTTTCTATTACACATCTACAATTACACATTCACTGAATTGCGATCTTAGTTTGACCGTCTGGCTATATTTATATGTGTCTGATACAGTGACAACAGTGATGAAAGCAATTAATAATTAATATTTTAATTTAAACGCGGTACATACTTTAGTTTCAAGGTTTCCGCAAATCATTTCTTCGAGTATATTATAACACTGACTTAAAATATCTGCTCTGAATTTAAATACCTTGTAAGCTCGTCAAAACTTGCGTGTTGAATACAGTAGTTTAGCAGTTCGTTTCTTCGCTAACTAAGTAAAATTTTCATCAAATAACGCTGATAAACTTAAGATTGACGTAATGTAGATATTTCTTAGTTTACTGTAACAACGGTACCGCTGTACAGGCAGTATAAGAGAAACCTACGTCGAACGTATTTTAACTAAGAAAAAGCAACTCATAATTAATGAGTCGATTTTTACGAATTGCATACTTTTCTTTTGGCGTGCTAGCAGCTTATTTACTCGTGGATGCTCAGCAAAATAGAACTGTTATTAATAACGCGCATAACCTAGAACATCTCCGGTCGTTGTTGGTTGGGCAGTGGAGGCGGGAAGCGTGACGTCAGAGTGTAAGAGACATCGTGACCAAGAATAGCGTTTTATGTAGACAGATGTCTTTATTCGGGTGTGGATTTCTTGTTGTTTGATTTAGCCGTACCATGCAAAACACCGCGCTGCTAATCCAAGCAAAGAAGAATAACAGACACGGTACCGACCTCAAAACGTAATATCTCTGGAAACTGGCTGGCCTGTTTGTTTTCTCTGACAATCAGAGTATTCAGACATGAACAAAACTAAATTTGTTAAAACGTTCGCGCAATTAACCAACAACGCACAATTAAGGGAATATGCTATGAGTTTACAGCTGCGACAACAGACGTGGGGTTACTCCATGAATATGTAATATTCTGATATGCATATCGTCCGAAATGTCCATAAAATTAAATGAACTATGTTACAGCGCCAGACATACTAATTAATTGAGAGTAATTAGTAATTTGAGGACAGTTATCATATTTAAATTAGTCTCCTTATTTTGAGAAATGGAGACGTTTGTTTTGTATCTTTTCTTTTGCTTAGGGAGCCTGCACAAACTACGTGACTCGGTCCAGAAAGGGGGGGGGGAGGGGTTGGCTGGAAGGCTACGCTGCACTACGTGGGGAGGGGGGGGGAGTTCCGAGCCAGGCCACGTGACTTTCCATTCATATTATTTGTCACAGTTAAAATGAGGAACAGAACACACAATAGCATGTGGATATTTATTTCCTTTATTTAATTACCTCTGTAAGTAATTTACAATAGTCTGACGACAGAAAACAGTACAAAATGTCTTCTGGAATCAAAAAGGAAAATAGCTACGTGCTACGTGGGAGGGGGGGAGAGGCAAAAGCCATGTCGGGCTACGTGGAGGGGGGAGAGGGGTTCATAGGAGGCCAAAATATAGTCACGTGGTTTATGGACGCTCCTTTATGGCAACGTTGAGGTCAATAACGGCGGGAAGGACTGGGAGGAAGGAAGAAGAAGGAATTCAGATATGGTCTTTTGAAGGAACCACCCTGCCTGGAGTGATTTGAGGAACGATGGAAAATCGTAATCTGGATGTCTGTACAGGGATTCGAACCACCGTCCTCCCGTAAGCGAGCCCAGAGCGTTACCGCTCACCCACCACATTTGTTGTGACAATTTGTTGAACAATAGTGGAAGAAACGCCGTCTCTTACAGTGGGTTCTTCAACTATTATTCGGCAAATATTAAAAAGATCTTGGCACTATTGGAAAGCGCATTGGATGGATCTCTTTCAACATCATTCCTGCTTCGGCCGTCAGTTGTAATTTTATTACGAAAGTAGCAGAATTCACTTACTTCTCCTACTGCATCTGATCCTATTTTTATATTTAATATTGCTATCGTTTCTGCTACATTGCCTGACTTTTGTCTTGGTTTGGATTGTATTTACCGAGCGTAGTGGGTGAGTGGTTAACGCTCTGGCCTCGCATTCGGGAGGACGCGGGTTCGAATCCCCGTCCAGGTATCCAGATGTGGGTTTTTCCTGATTTACCCAAATCACTCCAGGCGAATGCTTCCTTTAAAAGGCTATGGCTGAATTACTTCCCGCTCTTTTACCTGCGAATCATCTCCTAGCATTAATAACCGCGACATCAACTATGATAAAGCAAGAAGTTTTTTTTAAAAAATAGTTCCGTGTCCATTTTGCTTGTATGGATGTTTTTCTGTCAGACAGTTGGCAGACTGTCAAACATATCGCGACCCCTGCAGCGTTTTGCCGGCGCAGTCCCAAGCCATCAGCCAGTTACTTTGTAAATAAGTTTGAACAATTCTAAATTGTGATTTCACGTTCTTAAAAATATTTTCCACATATTCAGTTGTAATGTCATATTATTTTTGTTTAACGCTGTAGATCGCTCATGTTGTCAACATTTTCTCATTGGTGGATCTACAAACTTTCCGAACTGGGGCACCAACTTTGCCGCTCCGTCAAACATAGCAAAAAAATAAAAAAAATCATATAAAGAAAACCAACAAATAAATGTGAAATAAATAAAAACATAGACTATCGTTAGTAAAATAAATTTATCATTCTTATTATAATAATGTGTACACAATATAAATACAAAACAAATACAGTAGATATTTTTAATATATACTTTTTTCAAATGTAGTTACGGAATATTATTCTTTTTGATGTATCTTCTGTAACAGTGTCGGTTGAAGGTGTGTTAGTCCGTATTAAAGAATTGATTCACCGATGCTAACTGAAGTATTAGACGTGATGTTGTCGAGGTATCTAGAAAATACGGCATCGATTGTTGTCCCATATGTAGCAGTAGCTTCAATTGGCTTATTACTAATGTTCAAATCAAGCTTTTGTTCAAAGAATGTTGTCGAACGGATTAAAACTTTTTTTTATTATTTTTTTTACGAGTAATTTATCTCCCTTGAAACTTTTCCGAAATCTATGAGTGAGTCTGCATTATTCTAAAGCTTAAGGTCTCCACTCTGGAAATATTATAAATTAAGAACGTAATTTGACCCTTGAAGGACAAAAGTAATAACTGTGAAAGCCGCGCGTATGAGGCAGTTCAGAGCCAGTCCGCTAGATAGCAGCAGCACATGTCACAGAAGTTTGAATACACTGTGTGCTTTTTGTACAATAAGTAACTTATCCGATATTTTTTCTGTTGCAGAAACATTCCTATTTTCTAAGTAAACATTTTAATCACGAAATTTTCTCTTGGGCTATGATCAGAGCAGCATATATCACAGAGACACGGATATGCTGCGTGTGTTTTGTTCAGGTTAGTTGTATTCCGTTAAGGTTGGTGACAGCAGAGGCAGCAGCGATACTACTGTTGCGAAAGAACCATAGAAGTACTTAGGTGCGACAGGTTGTGCAATACAGTGTAGGGTTTACATGTTCGGAGGAGCGTGGGATGTTGTGGAGAGAGCCAGAAGGTCGAGCGAGGGGAGATAAGGGCCGCGGAAGAGCCTGATAACACGACCAGACCCAGCAGCTACGTGACGAGAGACCCTGAAATTTCCAGAAGGGCAACGAGGGCTGATGCAAGAACGAAGGATGTGTGACCGACGCTACAGAATGTTCTGGAAGGTTGAGAGGACACAAGTAATGTCGTCACCGGACGATATAAAAAGAGGTGGCCGGGCCACCGAAGGAGACAGAGAGAGTAGGTGCTACCAGAGAGCAGCAGCTAGGGCGGAGCAGCAACAGTACGAGAGCCAGATTAGGCTCAGCCAGAGTGCAGAGCTGAGGCTGCATGTAGCAGAGCAGGAGTTCGACCCTAGTTAGCGACGCCAGATGTTAGACTTAGTCTTCGATGCTAGTGTAGGACTTAGTTCCTCGTGACCGATGGACATTAGGAGCAAGAGGTTACTACTGATTAACCCGTCGGGGAGATACTTTTGTTATAGAACTTATCTCCGCTTGAAATGTTGGAGATGCTTTCTACGACAGGTATTTGCCGACGCAGGACTGGTCGTAGGACTCGCCACCATAGGGGTTCCAATAGCGGACGAGCCGTTAGTGCCTCTCTTTCAGAATTTTGTCTTCTATGAATTAAGTCGGGCTTCGTGAGCTGTAACATTGTAACCTTAATTTGTTGCAGTTCAATTATTTTTTCCAGTACCTTTTCCACACCGAGTTCCCTTGTTTGAAGAATTTTTTACCACTTTGAGTTGAGTCTTTAAATTTCACATTAGACTCACTTCAAGCTCCCATCTTCCGAACCGCTCGCGGAAGTAAAATAGCCAATCAGACGCAACACTACAACCATGACTCCAGAGAGATGCAACCACGAGACAAAGCAGCTGATTGCGGCGATCATCCCTACCTGACGTAAATAACAATACTCAAGGCTGTTATATAACACTGAAAGCCTGGTTTTTCCCTAAAGTGCACTGCAATGAGTCCAAAGCAATTCACTTGAAACTGTAGATCAAGCTACAGACAGTAACGGCGTTACTGAATGCAGTTGAGGCAACGCTCGGTTTTTTTTTTTTTTTTTTTTTTTTTTTTTTTTTTTTTTTTTTTTTTTAAATACAATTTGCTATTCATATGTTTTACGTGTTCAAAAGTTTTTGTTAATTGTTTCGCAAGTATTTTGTTATGTACCTATAACAGTTAACAAACAAATAATTGTTACAAATGAGGTGGTTCTTCTCTCACGCTATTACAAACCACCAACCATACTATTCATCGGATTCGCGAAATTTTCGCACGTTTCGTCTAGTAATACATTAATTTACATTAATAGCATAGACAGCGGCGGAGGAGAAGAGGCATGACGTCATGGCATACGAGTCGGTCACACCCCCAAGGCGCGCCATTAGATATTTCACACCATAAATTACGTCGTCACATAGATTTGCCGCTTACCACTCCTGGAGACACGATTTTGCCGCCCCCCTGAACATGCCGCCCGGGGCAAGGGCACCGGTTTGCGCCCCTCCCCCCTTCCTCTACATTCGGCTCTGGCTGTGATTAGGGTATCAGTTGATAGGAAATTTATCCAGTTTCCATCTAGCATAGTAAATTTAAATTGAAACACATTGTTTGCTTTAAAAAAACTTAGGTTTAAAGTGGGCGCACAGTCGGCCAAGGCACAATTCAGGTCACCGCAGCGCCTGCGCGGCTTAGACGCAACCCACTATACTTAACAGTCGCTTGGCAGTGACAGCTTGAGGGCTTACCAACGGCAGGAGTTATTAAATACCTGTATATTACTGAGGCACTGTTAATAACCTACGGAAAATTACCAGTAATTAACTGTTGTTTTTTTTTAAAAAAAATCATGTCTGTCTGTTTTCTATGTACGTCTGTTTGTATAAACGCGATTAACGGGAAAACTACGTGCGGTAAATAATGTTTTTTGTTTGAATTACCGAAAATGGTAAGCAAAAAACTCAAGAATGTTGTATTCTGACATTAGATATTGTGTACAAAGACCTATTTAATAAACTCCCTTTGCTACGTTGTGTATTCGTTTTGGGGATTGTTTAATTTCAAAAACCAAACAAACTAGTCATTACATTATATTAAAATTGCAAAAGCTTAGGTAAGTAGAGGCGCAACATAACTGCAGGCTAGGAACGGGAAGGAAATCTGCCATGGTCTTTTGAAGGAACCATCCCTGTATTCGCGTTGAGTGACTTGGGGAAACCCAACTCTACGTCTACATCTACATCCATGCAATTCAAAAACATTGTGGGTGGCAGAGGGTGCTAAGCACCAATCCTAATTCTGCGTATTCCAATCCCGAACAGAACGAGGAAAGAAAGAATTCATAAAAGTATCAGAACGGCATTTTATTTCTCTAATCTTATCCCCCCTGTCATTGCGATCCATAAAGGTTGGCTGAAGAACTATTTCATTGAACTCATAAGTCAAAGAATTTCGCATATTCTCGAATGAATTCAAATGAAAATGACGTCGCTGTCTGCCAAAAAATGCCAGCCCAATTCTGTAGTACTGGATGCCCGGACAGGGATTCGAACCGCCGTCCTCCCGAATGCGAGGCCAGAGCGATAACCACTCACACACCACAGTCACTTTGGAACAATGTACTGCCCCTGATGTGAGGTATGCTCCGTTCCGATAGGACGTCGACAAGTTACGAAAAGTAAAATCGATTTGATATCGTGATAGCGATAAGTTAAACAACAGCGTGTAACATACTCCAATTCATCTAACGAACGTAGGTTGATTTTTTTTTTTTTTTTTTTTTTGCTGTCGTCAGTCTTTCCTCCATCCTGTCTTGAGAGGATTACATGTCCTCGGGATACCCCTTGGGTCTTTAATGCAGTGGTTTCCCGTTGCTTCTGCATCCCCATGCCGTTGATCATTTCTGATTCATCCGCCTTTAGGGGCCGTTTCCAACCCCAAGGGCAAGAGGGTGCCCTGAACCACTCCCCGCTCTTCCGTCCTCCTTTCGGAGGCCGTTGGCAAGCAGTGGGTGACTCCTTATACCGGGAATCTTTCAGTCGCCAGAGCCTCGTCCGTGCAAACAGGGTGCACCACGTGAAGGAGAGGTTGACATTTGGTTGGAAAAGGCCAGTATAGCCTCTCCCAAACCCATTTAGCAGGGCTTTAATGTACAGCGCTGCACACTAATTCGTCGCTTATATCGCTGCCGACGCATTAATTGTGTATTATCCATTTGAGCCGATATTGAGCGAGCATACGCCATCAGCAGGGACATTTTATCCGAAATGGATGAAAACGAGCGCAATATACTACTGCAGACAGCGTGGGCGATAGAAATGGCGGCAGCTCTAACATGACGCAGCTCCCCTCCCGGCTTTAATCACCTCGACGTCGACGACACGTAAAGCCGTAGCTGTTTCATCAAACTAACATTGTCTCATGGGAGATTTGTTTTTTCTTTTTCTTTTTTTTTTACTTATGGCTTTACGCCTCGGCGACGTGGAGGTCATTAGGGGCGGGATGTGACTGGGGACAGGGAACGGGAAGGAATTCGGCCATGGCCTTCTAAAGGAGGCATCCCGGCATTCGCCTGCAGTGATGTGGATAAACTACTTAAAACCCAAATCTCGATGCCCGGACGGGGATTCGAACCGGCGTCCACCCGAATGCGAGGCCAGAGTGTTAACCAATCACCCACCACGCTCTGTAGAAGATTTGCATTTTCTGACAGAGATAGCAGCGAAATGGTTTTAAACGCTGATAAAATCTTTTATAACTGATGAAATGTTGACGAGTGTACCGACAGATTGTGTTGAAAAAGTGCGATGTTTCCGCCGTCTTCTTCAGGCGTGATTCACAGCTGCAGAAGAATTTATTTATTTACAAGTACTTTCAATCGAAACGACAACTTTTATTATAGAAAAAAATAATTAAAATTGCTTGTATTACGTTGCCAACATCCGTTTATCTCGAAAATTACAGACGCTGAAGCGTTCAGTCCTATATATTTTCAATATCCCTTTTAGTAGGCCAATATAAAATCTACAGTAGACATGCCACGAATATTCGGCTATTATTCGGTATTCGGCCGAATGTTGCGTACTATTCGGCCGAATACCGAATACCAAATCATGAAAAAGGAAAACTCACATATTACCCAAAAATGTATTTATTTTAATTCCAAATTATTACATTTAATACTTGAAATCTACCAGCGGTAAGTTGTGATGTATGAAAACAATTTTTTCAGCATTTTTTTATAGCAAACGGTTGTGCTTTTCCTCATAAACTAAACCTGCTTCTGAAAATAGTCTCTCACTATATACTGTACTGCCAGGAGACGATAAATAAATCCAAGCGAATTCTGTCAGTCTTGGATACTGTTCAGCGTAAGGGTCAGCCGTCCGATGTAGGCGAACAGTTTTCACATAAAAATCAATCTCATTTGCTGCAAGACGAGCTGCTACCCATTTTAACCACTCTGATATTGCACAAGAAAAGTTGAAATTAAAAAAAAAAAAAAAAAAAAATTACAAGTGGTAAATTTATTCGCCAAGAACTTAACTTTTGCAATCCGCCAAAATAGTACAACATGTAAGCACTCGTTGGAATTCCACATATTATTTAATGGAGAGATTATCAGAACAAAAGCGAGCTGTTTCTTTGTACATAACTGATCGCGAGTGTTTAATCAGTTTAATACCTTCTCAGTGGTAGCTAATGGAACAATGTATCAAGCTCCTGAAGCCGTTCCAGGAGATTACGAGAATAACCAGCTCAGGTATTTCCTACATCTCTGAAGTGATTCCACATATCGTCAAATTGTTGAAATACCTCGGGAAGGAAGAAATTGCATATAGAACACCAAATTTATTGAGAATGAGAACTTCACTACAAGCCGAGGGAGGCAAAAGCCACGTCGGACTACGTGGGGAGGGGGGGGGGGGTTCACAGGAGGCCAAAGTGGAGCACGTGGTTTATGGATGCCCCATGAGACAGGTCGTAGCAAGTCACCCGCGAAAGCTACACAGTACACATTTTTACCGAACATTCGGCTGCCGAATATTCGGCCGAGAGCGTGGCCGAATATTCGGTATTCGGCAAAATCACTATTCGTGGCATGTGTAATCTGCAGCAGTGAATACGGCGTTAGTGGACAGGGTCACCTACCGTGTTCTGACCCGGCATGCACAATTTAAATTATAAAAAAAATTGTTTGTTTAAAAGTTAAGTTACTCCTACGTCGGTGAGACGCAACCTGCCGGGCACAACAGTCGTTTTAGCAGTGGCAGTCTCAGGGGTTAGCAGCAGTCAAAATTGTTAAGTTGGCATATGTAATTTCTTCGCCAACATCCGTTTCAGTCAACCATTATAGAGCCTACAATGATGAATAAGTTATCAATGGATTTTATTTTTTACGGACTTCTGACAGTTTAAATTTAAACACATTGTTTTCTTTAAAATTCAAGTTAAAAGTACGAGACGCATTGGTAGTTGGTGAAGACATTTTATTCTTTTAATTTTCTTCATCAGAAGTAAATAATTGATTTAATCGTTTTAATATTAATTAGTCTCACTACATCCTCTCACTATTTACTACGAAATTCGCAGGTGAAAGAATAGAAACGTGAATTAGATGTTTCTTTTTATTTAATTGTTTTAATACTAATTAGTCTCGCGAGACCAAGCTGCTACGCATAATGGACGGTTCGGTAGTGAGAGTTTCAGGGGTCAGCACCAGCCTAAATTATTAAATTCCTGTACATTATGTCTGTTGTTAACGTCCCTTCCACTCGGCTATTACAAATCATGTAGCAAAGAGTGAGTTAATAATAGATAAAGTTTCTTGCCGACTTCTGATACAGCACCCTCAGTTTAAATCGAAACAGGTTGTTTGTTTAGAATTGAAGTTGAAAGCGGGTGCACGGGCGGTGGGGAGAAAGTTCGTTTCACGTAGCGCCTGCGTGGGTGAGACGCAACCCGCCGCGCATACGAGACGCTTTAGCAGAGTCAGTTTCAGGGGCTGCCGGCAGCCGAGCTTATTAAGTCACAACGAAAATCTATCCGATTCGGTCACCATTAAGAATACTTCGGATTTGAGAACCCTGCCAATTGCAGTTATCATAATGAACACAAGATTTACGACTTGGCAAGTCGGAAGTATTGGAAGCTTGCGGCAAACCAAACAACTAAAAGCGCAACAACCTGGTAGCGACTATCAGGGTTAAAGCAGTTGGATCATACGAGTCAAATGATGTATTTATTACAATCACTGAATGTAGCAACGTTTTTGTATCAATTACCAGAAATGACAAACAAAAAACTGATGATGTGTGGCATCAAATATTGCATACAGAGAGGAATTTTAAATACGATCATATTAATAACCTCTGTTTGGTTTTTGCTCTGAGAACCCAAAATAAAAGAGAATGTTTTTGAAGTGGGACTTCATTTACTTGTGAAACACATGATTCCTATTTCAGTTACAACAAAGATTTGATTACAAAAACACACAATACAAATTCGCCAAATACAATGCAAGTAGAATAATAGTAACAGCAATAAATTAATAATAATAATAATAAATATACGAACTGTAAGATGTATACAATGAAATAGTTTTTATTTTTTCCAAATAAAAATGTAATTTTTCTGATGTTTTTCGCATCCTATTGACTGTAAGAACGATTATCAGATAATTTTCTGCACCTTGTTCTCCAATATAAAACATCTAAACACAGTACACTATAATCTGGTAAAGTGTGCTTTAATTTTTTTTATAATTTCCAGTTGTTACGAGAATAAACGATAAAGTCAATATTCAGTGTACAAATTCAATGAAGATAGTATCGTTCATTCAATCTAGTCCGAAAGAAACATCAAAAAATGCACAGGAAGAAAAGTGTGTATGACCCACACAAGTTTAACATCCTGCACCCTCTGTGCATATTGATACACACAATTTATATATATATATATATATATATATATAGGATGAAAGGATATGGTACAATATACTGATTTATTGCAATAGTAGTATATGATATAAATTCACCAAATACAACGGAAGTAGAATAATAGGAATAACTAGTAGACCTAATATAAATTATTGTTATTAGTCACTATTGCCCTTGAGGACAGTATTTAAACTCAAATTATTCATGATTATTCAGTTTTTGTTTGTATTTGTCTTCTTCCTCTTCTCTTCTCAAAACCTCTTGATACGCTCACTGTGATCCTGTTTCCTTTGTTCAGGCCTTTTTGTTCCTGTTTTCTTCTGTATTTTAAATTTTGTGTTCATCAGTTTGTTCCTGAATTGTCCCCTTTCCCGTGTCATTTCCTTGCTAATCCCTGCATGATTTAAGTCCTCTTCTATTTCCTCGAACCAACTGGTTTCCCTGAGCGAACCATTTACCACATCAAAGATCCTCTTTGTGAGTGTAGATCCATTCTGTGTAAATGTCCATAGAATTGTAATCTGCGTCTTCTGATCATGTCTGTCATTATATCTGTATATTCGTATAGTACTTTCGTTGATCTTTTCATCCATATGCCGCCTTTATGTATTGCTCCAGTAAAAATTCTGAGGATTTTGTGGTCAACTTTTTCCGCTTCCGCGATATGTTAATATTAATAATAGTAATAATCAACATCATCAGCATATTACCTACAAATATTTAAATAGTTATCATTTGTTCCAAATAGGAATTTTATTTTGCTGCTGTTGATAGTAACAAAGTTCATCGTGAAAGAAACTACCAGTCCTGGAACGACTGCAGATTGCGCAAAAAAATGTGGATTTTCAGCGAATTTCCTGACCGAACTGAATGAGTGAGTGAGCCTGCGCAGGCGGCACGCCCGTGGGAGGAGCGCTAAGCTGACTCATTCACTTGTTTGTTTTTGTCGACGACGTTGATAGCTTTCACCTGTTATGCATAGTTCTTGCGGTTTTTTTTAAAAAAAAACTAGTTTCGCTAACACAACTGTTTGTTTAAGTTTGATTTAGGCCTATATTAACATCTGTTCAACATCACTAGTTAGGGGAAAAAAAAACAAAAAAAACAAAAACAAAAACAAACAAACTAAAATCGCAAGATTAATGTAACAGAGAATTTCAATCTTGGGGGACTGAGAAATGTGGCATGATTAATAAAAGCGATAAAGTGCTGTGTGTTTTATGTTCTGGAACAGTGGTATGTAAAACGGCACCATGAGACAAATCACAAATCTCTTTGCAATCAAAACAGTTATCGTTATGTTTTATTTTATTTTTATTATTTTTTTTATTCACAAAGAACAGTTATACAATTTTAACATGGTATTGAGTATTATAAGGCTATATTGTGAATCCCACATACGGTAAAATTTGTGTGTGGGCTTCAAGT
Organism: Vandiemenella viatica; assembly: GCA_031002005.1. Lineage (NCBI taxonomy): Eukaryota > Metazoa > Arthropoda > Insecta > Orthoptera > Morabidae > Vandiemenella > Vandiemenella viatica. The sequence goes on along the minus strand of JARYHS010008784.1, from coordinate 88,863 downwards.
TGTAACTATCTTGATTCTTTTACTATGGGTATTTACAGTGACTTAAAATCTATTGGTCATAATTTGGTATAAACAATAATCAATATAGTATATTAGGAATATAAAGACAAAAGTGATACAATTATTATATTGATTAGTTCCATGTACATGGATATTGTAAAAATTATTAGTAGTAAAGTAATATTTGAGACCTACATATATATTTATATACCTGTATATATATTTATATACATATTGTTTACACCAAGTGATGAAAATTTATTAATTCATTTAATAAGTAATAGTTATCTAAAATCCAAGTGGATATATATTTCTTCAGTAATTAATTCTTCAATAAAATTTTCATCGAAATTTTCCCAGTTGAAAGAATTATCGGAAACACTCAAGTTTATTCTGCATCCTGATGCGACTTCACCTGATAAACTGAAGGAACGGATATACATCTGTCTGAGTTCCTGTTTGTAGCAGATTGACCAAATATCGGTCATTCCGTACATTTTTATGTATAATATTTTGTATATTTTTATATATAAAAATAATAAGAAAGGAATTATCTGAGAGGATGGTCAGTGTTTGTGGGACCTGAGCTAGACGCGCCAGAGTGTCGCGACAGGCCGGCGGCTGCCAGGGACAATGGACACCAGCTACCCTTCTCACGCAGTTGGTCAAGCGTATAATCCCTTGGCTCCGGGGAAACGGTACACTGGGGTGAATAAACTAACCAAGCCCCAGGTCTACGGACGGGCAGTATGGAGGTCACAGGTGACGAACAAGTCCGAGGCTATCCCGAGTTCGCACGAATCGAGAAAGACAATGTTCGCCTATCGTGACAGCCGGAAGGAGGAGCTTGAAAATGGCAGGACCAATCGAGAGAGACTTTCCTTTGCATTTTGCAATGATGGTGTATTTTTTCTATGTAAACCACGAGCGGCGAGGGGAGGCTTTTTCCGGCGGACGCTGGAGAGGACTTGGTTCCGAGCCTTCAGACGAGAAGGAGCGGATCTTCCAAAGCTGGAGATCGCTCCGTCTTGGTATCGAACCTGAGGGTCGATAAGCGTGTCTTGTACAGTGAGGTCACTGTGCACGCATCCAGTACGCTTGCACGGACGTGGTGCATTGTCCGCTATAGCCAAGGGGCTATAGTAATTCCGCCGTCGCGGGAAATACATCGCCGTCACGGTATCATTCTACAAGTGCAGTGTGGTACTTTTATTCGGTCATTGAGTACAGCCCTGTAACGACCTCCAAATATTGAGCTAGCAGGGGCAGACTTTCTTAAAGCCACACTTGGTGGATAATTTAAATTATCCTGGCGCCCGGCATTTGAGATCGAATACAGTTAATGTCATTACTGTGTTTGATTTATGGTTCCCGATCATTGTGAAGGGAACTTTCATTTAAAAAAATCAAGTGTGTAGCTTTCTTGCTTGCCAATTAACATTGGGAGTTTGTTTCAAGTTTAATTTAAAGGTGGTTGTGTTTTAATGCTTGTTTATTTGTCAATATGTGTTGGCAATTGTAAGAAGAGGCTTTGCATAGTTCTTTTTTATCATATTTCAATGTGTCAATGTTAACGATAAATAAGCCTCGCCTGTACGCCATTATGAGTACCCAATAAATTAGCAGCCTAGGGTTTCTTTTAATTATAAAAAGAAGTAAAAGGTTTTCACCCTTACCTCCCCACGGCACAAAGTGCCACAAGTTTAGTTGAAGAGGGACTCGAAAATTCATTGAAATGAGGAAGGAGTTGAAACTAACTGAATTAACAAGACTATCAAGCGCTATGAGTAAACATGTCAATACCTTAATTATGGAAACTTGGAATTCAATTCCAGACACAATTAAGATGTTGGCTCCTGCTATCTTAAAACATTTCATCTAGCTATGGCTGTGAGTCATTATTCTCAGAAATGAATAACATTAAGGACTCGCTTTGAAACTGTTTTGTATTTTTCAGATGACTGCACATCAGCTTGTATTCTGCTAACCGTAATAAAGTCTGCACCTAATATAAGTTATTTCGCATCTAATTTGCAACAATAGAAGGTAAACTCAAAACTGTTGATATTATTATTTCTTAGTATTAGAAAAATGTATATTTCTAATTTTAAGCTGATAGTATTTAGTTTTTTTTCTCATTAATCACTACGTCATGATGGCATAATAGCACGTCATGGCTTCATTCAACATTTCTTTAGAAAAAATGTCACGTAGATTCCCTGGTATGGAATGTACGAACTGTTACCAGGGGGTTTTGTTCTTCGATATAAAAGGTCTACACACAACATACAGACTAAGGCACCGTGCAGTAGCCTATAGTCTACCGTACTGCGCTTTAAATGTTCAATAATCTTCACTCGTTTACGGGAATAACCTGGACCAAGTTCATATTTATTGCACAGATACAATAAATGTAATATCGTTTATGGAATCGAGTGTGAAAGAAGCATCGAAAAAATTTTATTTAATTTAATTTAATTGCAGTGGAGCACAGGCTCCGGTGGCAATTTCCCTACACACCCATCTTCCCCCTATCCTGCACCTACCTACATTTGCCCTCTACAAATTTTATCTTTAAATTCTTTCAAAGTTTTCGGTAAATTATTCATCATTTCTCTTGGTAACTTATTCCAATCCCTGACACCCTTACCTAAAAAAGAGAATCTTCCCACACCCTTGTGCCTGAAATCGAGTGTCAGCTTGTGGTCATGGTCATCTTTTCCCTTGCATGCACTACTTTTCATACCTATTGCAATATCTTTCCATGCCTCATCGCCAGTATATACGCTGTACACTCCCATGACCCTCCTCATCCTCCTCCTGTCTTGCAATGAATCCCATTCCAGCTCCTTTGTCATATCCGTCACTGATTGCATTCTGTACAGAATGCAATCAGTGACAATGTACAGGAAAAGTGTGTATGACCCATGTAAGTTTCACTTCTTGCGCCAGTACACACTGATACACGCATTTTTTTTGTTGGTATTTTTGTTTTTGGTGTTTTTTGTGTTTTTTGTGTGTATTCGTATTTTTTTATTTATTTTTTAATGTGCTGATTTCTTGCTGGTTTCAATACACCTTGTAGAGACTGTAAACAAGGGAAAAAACTGCAAAGCACTGTGTATAGCCCGACGCTCCGCTTTCGGAGCTGGCCGGCCCGTGTTCCGTGCTTGATAGTTCGGCGATACGTCGCTATTAGGCTGAGAGCAGATGCGGACACGACACTGTACATTATTAACACTCCGCATTCAACAAGTGTCTGGCGCTACATTATTAGCGTGCTGTGAGTGTCTCTCGTGAATATTACATCCGGCATGTCACAACAATAAACACCCGCAATCAAGATGGCCGCTGTGCACGGAGAGAGTCTCAGAAACACCACAGCGTTGTCAAATATACTATACTAGCCCCAAAACCCGTCAACAATGACGGGTTTAACGGAGTGTTATGTAATTTATTTATCTGCAGTTGCTTTTAACTTAATAGAATTGTTATTGAATAAAGCTCATTGTGATTTATTGTCCCTTGTGCTGCAGCAAAAAGCTTCAGTTGTCGATTTGGTCCAGGTTGCATTTCAGCCTAACCACAATCTCCGCTAATATTGCTAGAAAAGCTTCAGTCACACGCGAATGAATACATTCCCTGCATCCACAAGTGGCGCAAGGCGGCACGAAGCAATATTCATTTGTCAAGAAAAGTAAGTAACATCGTCGCTGATTGGTTTATTAAAAATTTTAATATACATTTTTTTGGTACAGACTACTTTGCAGTTCACAAAATCAGATGGTAAAGGGAAGGTTCTGTGAGGGGAAACACTTGAGCAGCATTTCACAAATACACGAGACTACCAGAGAACTTAACGCTTTTATGTTCCAGTGTGGCTGACCCTATATTTATTTTTATAGGATCGTGCTATGCCTTTTGAATGGGTGTGCCAGGATGACTGACACGTGGGTTCTAAATGGTTAACCTAAGATGCCCTATGACTTGCGCCGACTTTCTTCATATCTTCTGCTCTTGACTTCTTCTCTCTTGAGCCTATCCTCTTCTTCTCTTGCGCTAGCAAATAAACATGAGCATCGAGGGTAACTTGTAAATAGGAGAGGGAGTGGGCAGCTACGAGCTACTTGAAATAAAACAATGACTCTGGAAACCACATTTAATTGCACTGGACCATAAATCAACTACAGTCGATGTTGTACAGATTAAGAGGTATCCCGTAACCCGCAATACTGACCCTAGGGATGAAACTTAGCCCTACAGTTCACAACTAACAGAGAATGGTGAGGTTGGTGCAGCGAATATCTATCTCCGAGGCCTAGGTGTTATCTTGTAGATCGTCAGTCAAGAAGTGAGAGTGATCAATGTATTCTAGCTTGCTGGAAAAGTAATGGCTTGCATGCTCAGCACTGCACGTGTAGCTTGTAATCCGAACTGTCGATCGGCAGAAAGTCGAACAACAGGACGTGCTTACTCGACGTCTGGCTGCAGTGAAACTTAGAAAACTTACACGATTTCTGTATTAAAATATTATAATAAATAACGTCCCGTCACACCAGTGGATGAATAAACCAAGAAGAAGAAGAAAAAAAAAAAAAAAAAAAAAACATATACCAGAAAAACGAAAAGGTTACGAAACAAGTTTTTAACACCATGATCGATTCCATATTGAGCAATAAGGATTCAAAATATTTGTATGTTTAAATCAACACTTCGATAATTTCATTTTTCTCTATGATCTCAGCAAGTTAAAAAATATTCCAAAAGAGCATATCTTAAAAATCTGCCAAGCTAAGCACACAGTCTTGCAATGATTTCCATCCTTACGTATTATTTTTTTTTTAAATTATGTGATCCGACAGACGTTCTCCTCTCCAAATTTCAGTAAATTTGTTTGTGATCGTTTTGTGAATTCGTGAAAAGCTATTGGGAATGTGCGAACTTATATCTAATATTAATGTTAATGGGAAGAAACACCACTTACCAAAAATGTTGGCTGAAAGGCTTCAACATTCTTTTCAAATAAAGATTCATTCAAAACATCGAAATTTTTTGGTGTAAATCCCTCATCAGCATAAACATGTATCTTCTTCTCGTGTGGTAGCTTTCCCGCCAGTGCGATGGTTTTGTCAGTAGCCGATTGGAGGCCAAATCGGGACACATTGTAAAAATGAGAAAAAAAACGTATTTCTGAGTGATGATTGTATTTATTAATGATTGTGTCCACGGATATTCAATTTGAGGAGGAATACATTCAGAAGTACGCCAATGGGGAATTTTACATTTGAGATGAATTCCATCGGCAGTGCACGGCTGATGTGCCTGGAATGCGATAGACTTGGAACCACGTGGTTTAGTTCCAAAATTTAATTCACTAATCCAGAATTTCATGTTAACCAAATGATTTGTTTTCTTCCCTTAAATTTGAAATCTCAGTTAATGTCATGGTGTTTTATTTACACTTCGAATTCGATCATCGCCCCACTAAACCGGTTTTGATTGTTCCATAGATCTTGCATCGTTCAGTCTATTGTTTTCAAAGACTTTTAATGTGCCATCATACATTCATCCCAAACGAACAATTTGCATTGCTGCAGAAAACATTGGCCATCGCACTGTGCTTTGAAGGGTTGCACATTGGCGTTTCATATTCAACGGCAACTTGAGTGATGAATGGGCTGTTTGACTGCCTTCCAACAACGCAGCTGCAACTCCCGAGGAGACAAATCGTTGCAAAAACAGTGAGACCAGAAACGTTTTTCCAGTTCCACCGGCAGCTTCCAAGAAGAAAATCCCTCTAGTTCCATCGCTCACAACATTCATGACAGTATCGTACCCATATTTCTGTTGCCGATTCAAATAGCCGAACGTTCCTTCGAACTGATTTTCGCAATGCAACGCAATCGTATTGTTTTTCACGTTCCAACTCTTGGTTAAATGCGTTGTGCATCGGACGATTGGTTGCTGCCATGCCTATTTCAGGTAATACCCTGTTCGTTATATCATCGAGCCCATATAATCAATGGAATAGAAATAAAATAACTACATTTGTTGCACATAACCACCACAAAAGTAAAAATGAAGATGATTTTATTTTAATTTGGGCTGGAAGATTTTTCTCAATTCTGCCAGTTCTTTTGCAATTGAGTTATTTTGGGAGCATGAGGAAAAGAGTAACGCGTATCCATCACTCGAATTATGGGTTATGGTCTTCAGTTCAGACAAAAATCCCATAGAAAAAGGCACATCCAGTTTTTCATGAATTTTCTCGGCAACTATTCCAACTTTTCTTTCACTAAAAACCTCATTCGGAATATTACAAACATCGTAGTAAGCCAAATCAGTATATAGAAAAAAGAACTTTTAGTTTTTCTCGAATTTTTGTGAAACTTTTCCGATTTTTTTTCTTTAAGAACCTTATTTGGAGCAAAATCGGTACAGAGGAAAAAGCACTTTCAGTTTACCCGAATTTTTCAACTTTCCGGGCTACCTTCCCAATTTTTTTTTTTTGTCTAAAAATCTTGTTCAGACTAATATGAAAATTTGATAAGAAAAAAATTAGCCAAATCGCTTCACAAAAACATCAGTTTCAGTTTTCGCGAATTTTTTCACATTTTCCGGGCTACTTTTTAAATTTTTCTTTCTCTAAAAACCTTATACGGAATATTACGAACGATTTTTGTAAAATAGCCATATTGGTCCATAGAAAAAAATGCACTTCCGTTTTACCCGAATTTTCCAATTTTCCTGAAAACTTTTCCGATGTTTCTTTATTCGAACTACTACAAAAAACTAGCCATATCGGTAATAGAAAAAACAATTTCAGTTTTTTCGCGAATTTTCCGGGCAACTACCTCTCTAAAAATGTTATTCAGACTATTATTAACATTCTTTAAAAAATTAGTTAAATCGGTCCAGAGAAAAAAAAAGCACCTTCAGTTTTTCCGAATTTTCCAATTTTTCGGGCTAGTTTTCCAAATTTTCTTTTTCTAAAAAACCTTATTCAGACTAATATGAAGGTTTTATAAAAAGAAAAAAAATAGCCAAATCGGTACGCATAAGCAAGCAGTTTCAATTTTTTTATTCTCAATAAACCTTATTTGGTCTATTACGAACCTTTTTTTTAATTTAAAAAATAAAATAGCTATATCGGTCCATAGAAAAAAAAAACACCTTCAGTGTTCCGGAATTTTCCAATTTTTTTTTTATTTTAAAACTTTATTCAGACTACTGCGAAATGTTTTTAAAAAAAGTTTAGCCAAAGCAGTCGAGCCATTCTCAAGTGATGTGCTTACCAACGAACAGCATTTCATTTTTATAGATTCTAAACAATTAGTGACGGAACATGGAATTTTCTGAACCTGGGCAAAATCTTGATATTGCGGCTCCTTCAAACGTGAGTTTGCCACCTCGCTGAAGTCGCCGCTCGGAGCAAACAGTGATCACACATTCACACGGCTTCGTTAAAGATGTGAAACACAACAGTAATAAGTTAACAGAAATTTACCCAAATATTTATACATTCGAATTTTGTTAATGATACCAGTACGTATGTCCTCCGCTGAAAGGAGAATTACAAAATTAAAATTATTTCCGAAATACAATGGGTCGGCAGTTAGCATCTAAATTGGATTACGATATAGTGATTCTGGAGTTCAGTAAGACTAAAAGCAGGAAAGTTCTATTTGTTTAATTTTTTACCCCCCCCCCCCCTCCTCTGGTCAGATCTGGTGTGTGAGACCCCCCCCCCCCTAGAAATCGCCCTCGTAACCTATTTGAGACCTTTTTTTCTTAGGTCTCACCCTTACAAACCACGTTACACCCCCACTTTTCGACAAAATGCCCCCCTAAAATCGACTTTCCCGTCATTTGTAGACGTTTTTTTTTTAGCTCTACAGTCCAACGAAAATTTCCAAAATTTCACGTGAGATTTCCGTTGACCCCCCTCCCCTATTTCACCTCACGTAATTTATGGACGCCCCCTTACCTGTGATGAAGATCGATGTTTTAACGGCTGAGACAGCTTACATCGGCAGAAATAATGAGCCCAGTGAAAACGAAGATGCTAAAAATAAATCTCAACAGTTTAAGCTATGCCACGTAATATTTAATTGTGGTTTACGCCATATATCGCGAGCAATTTGGAACCTGTTCCATTCAAACCATGTAATGATTTCAGTAAAAAACAACTGACAGTTAATATGCCAATTTAAAAGAAATGCATACTTTTCTTTCAGTGTTCTGACAATTCACGCCTTAGCAATTCCTTAACTAATTAGAATTGTTATAAAATAAAGTTCAATGTAATTCCTCGTGCCTTGCGCTGTAGCAAAACGTTTCCATTTTTATCCGGGTCCAGGTTGTATATCAACCTAACCACATACTACTATAAACTTGCCGCCAGAAAAGCAATACTTCACTCTCACGCATATTAATACATGAACTGTATCAAGTTTTAGTGGCAATAATGCATCGCGATATAAATTTGATAAAAAATATATCTATAGACAAAGAATTTAATGAAGTCTTCTATATATCAAAAGAATATTACTTAAATATAAGCATCTAATGATTGATTCTGTCAGTTAATTTGTTCGCGGATGCTTAGAAATGTTATTAAATAACGCACATAAGCAAGTACAATGGCGTAAAACGTGACGTCATAGCGCGAGGTCACACTGTGACGTCATGGCATGACGGATGATGTCATAGATGACAAGGTGTTTGTAAGACATTTATGCTGTTTTATAATTAGGGTAAATTAATACTTGCGAAAATATGTTCTCTCAAAAGACACTGTTCTAGAAGCAGGTAAATATAATTTTAAATAGTTCCTTGTCACTGTAGGTCGCCAGGTAGGGTACCAAACCAGCCCGACACAAAAGGTGGATAAATAATTAAGAAAAATCATCAAGTACGAGATCATAAACACCACACGTTTATTGCAATAAGTGAGAGCGTCGAACCGGTTGCCCACTACCAAATTTTGAATATTAAGGCTAATCGGAACTTCGTCAAACGTAAGCGCCCCACACACAGACGAACTGCAGGCCGATGCCTGTGACTAAGAAATGTAGGCTGAAATCTCGAAGCACCACACACATAAACGACAACTGCCTGTAGGCGGTGGTCTGTACAGGCCATGGACTGTGTGCTGCCCACTCACTAGAGTTCGTGAACTTCAGGCCAGTGGACTGAAGATTTTTAACTTCAGTCCAGCGGACTGTCGTTTGAACTCGCGCGGATGCAGTGCAGTTGTTCGTTTCAAATTCGCTGTTTCATTAACATAATTCACGTTCATAATGGGTGGCATTTTATTACGAAGAAAACGTTGTGCGATTGCGATCTTGAATAATATGTTATTATTCTCAACACCGTGACGCGAAAAGGGGTTTTGGATGAAACAGTGGTTGCAAGAAAGGAGTAATCGTTCCCACACGATATTGTTGCGTAAACTACGACAATCACATACGGATGACTTAATTAATTGTGAATGTGTGACGAAAATTTCAATGAACTGTTAAGTTTCGTTTCATCACAAAAGCAGACACCCGAATGTGCCAAGCAATTACTGCAGAAGAAAGACCGATATTCACCTTGAGATTTTTGGCTACGGGTCAGAGTTTTGAAGATTTAAAGTTTCCTTCGAGAATTTCATCACTAGCACTTGATATGATAATACCAGAAACTGGAAAATTTATTTACCAGACTCTCAAGGGTTTTTACATACAGGTAAGAATAATTTTTATTTTGTTTATTGTTCAGTAACTTTTTATATTATAATAAACCACGGAAAAGATAGAAATATATAGAAAATGTAACTTATAGCCAAAATATAGAAAAAATACGCTCAATTCCATATACAGTTAGTTATTGCATTTTTAAAAAATCAAAAACTATAACAGTTCTGAAGCGTCTGGATCTTTTTTTTATTTGCACATGACTCATCTTTTACCTACCACAAACATGGAAATTGCCGATATAATTCAGTAAATGATGAAATGATTGCGGTTTGTTGTCCATTTCCCTGACAGTCCAAAACAGTTTAAACCACGCGAAAGATCTGTGGCCTGTCATCAGGCACAGAATAACGTATCTGTCAGGCGCGGTGACTGCAGTCGAACTGCGTGTGTGTGCCTTGAGATCGTAAACTTCAAAGATTGTTAACTGTGGACTGCTGGCAGTTCCGGCCCCGATCTCAACGATCCACACACTGACAGTTACGCAATACCTGCAGTCTACGATCTTAAGATCGACTGTAGGTGTGTGTCCAACTACGATAAACTGACAGTCCAGTGCCTTCAGATAAACTATAAGTGTGTGAGGCGCTGTAGATTGCAAGATTCTTCAAGATAAAGGGATATTAACAATCTTGTCAGCTTTACACCAAATTATTTTTAATGTCACAATTAATGTTCTTCTGTATTCCCGCACTGTTCAAACTCTATGTAATACATACATTGTCCCGGATAAACACAATTAGTCTTCTTCATGATGCATAATCTGCCGCACTATTACTTAGCGTCTAACAGCCACCCGCTGTAATAGCTGCGTCAAAACTAGGGCTGTTGATAAAATATCGATATATCGATATTTTTTTAAAAAAATATCGATATTTATGAGTGATATTTTTTAGGACAATATATCGATATATCGATACTGAAATCTGGATATCGGAGTCCGATATTTTTTAAAAAAATAAGTGGTTATTTTCCCTTTTCCACGTAGAATATTCCAAGTTATTATTGGAGGGAAAACGATTACCTGTGTTGCACATGCAATACATTTTCATAGATAGAATTTTAAGAAACAATTTATGATCCGAGCACATGGAGAAGCAGGGCCGCCGCAAGCGGGCGTGCAAGGCAGCATAGTATGTAGCGGGCGACCTCCTTTTTTTTTTTAGCTCAACAGCTGCTACGGGCGGTCGGCGGTGACGCTCGGGATGGTAACAATGGGGGCGGCAATCTCACAATTTTTTGACCCGTTTCGGAAATTCCCTAGCTCCACCACTGGTTGTAGTTGGACAGGGGCGGCATAATCGCTATTGCACGCGGGCGCTCAAACAGCTAGCGGCGGGCCTGTGGAGAAGTAAAAAACGAAGGTAAAATAACTCATTCAATATTCATTAGAATTCTTGTCTGGACATTTTGAAAAGTTTTTTAAAATTTGTCTTCAATCAATGCAAAAGTATTAGCATTAAGAAACTAATCGTAATGTACCAGGTATGGGTAGGGTTGCGAGATAGCCGGAAAATCCGGGAATGTCCCGGAATTTTGTGTCTGATCTCGTGTTCAGGAATTATGCGTTACTGTCCAGGAATTTCCGTATACTAGTTTTATTCTCAAACTCAGTTCACCAAGGTGGTCATGAGGCCAAGCCAAGTATTCCGTGCTTGCAGCAGGGGGATGGAATGTCCCTTAAATCAGAGGAATTGAAACTGACAGGAAAATACTCTTTGAATTTTCTGGGACTTGAAAATTCTAGTTGCAGTTAACATTAACTCCCTTTATACAGAGTTCACATGTCTGAAACGTGTTTTTCAGGTCCTTCCAAAAGACTTTCCAAACGATAAAATCTGGGCCAATTTCTTTAGAACAAGCGTTTTTAATGATTTTGAATATTTAAAAAAAAATAGTTGGTTTTGTTTTGTCAATTCCAACAAGCAATGACTTTTACGAGACAAGTTTTAGCCCGTTGAATAATTTATGAAATAAGAGCGAAACAGAACGTTCATGGATTCGATCAAGGCTGAACTGCAAACTCAATCAATTTTGAAGACTCTTGCTGAGAAATTTTATCAGTTTTGCAGTGACTGAGAAATATTTATGAAAATGGCAAAATCTAGTAATAAATATTTTAAAAGTAGGTGATTAAGATCTATTTTGATTGATGTTGATTTTGATTTAGCAAAAGATAGATGCTAATTTTTTTTTATTTGTTGATAAAACCTGGTGTTGATTTTCTGCCTAATTTTAATTAATGAGCCTAACAGAAGTGTTCAGTTTTGGTTTAAAATTTTTGAGATTTTGATTGATAATACCCGATGTTGATTTTGTACCAAACGAGGTGGTCAATTTTTGTTTTAAGTTAAGTATTTTTCCTTTTGATTCATAATACCTGATGTTGACTTTCTACCATAGTTTAATTAATAAAGTTAAAAGAGATGCTATATATACGTTAGATAGCATATTTACCTAAAATATAATTTTTTATTAATTTGTATTTTTGTTGACTCTTTAAACACACCGCTAAAATACTTTTTAGACCCAGAAATGTCCCAGAAATTATAAGCCTGTATCTGGCACTCCACAGTTAAATATTTCGCGCGAATTGGATACGCTTCTTGTTCCATACCAACAGAAGAATAGAGCTCCAAAATTATGTCACAGCCAGTTTTGTTATATCACTTACGAATTTATTAAGATAAGAAATTGAAAACAAGAATCTACCACTTTTGGATTGCCTTTACAAAGCGCTATGCTAAAAACTTATTATTATAGATTGGTGCCTTTAAAAAACAATTTGTTAACGCCAAGGGAACTGCCTTGACAGTAGCGGCTCTAGGATTTTTCCAAGCCGGGGAAAAACTGAGATTGCCGCCTCTTCAAACATTGTTGCCAGCCAGACCCCATGAATCGCATCCTTGATTGTTGGCCAAACGCATTGATGTCGCCACTTTAACTGTTTGCCAAACGCATTGTTGGACACGATTTTATCGCCCAGAGCAAGTACCCCGGTTTGCCCCCCCCCCCTTTCGCCCTAAATCCTGCATTCCACCTAGAATCTCAGCTTTAAAAAATTGTATTATGGTAAAGCGTTACCCATTTGCGAATCAATATCAAAGAAGGGGAAATTTTCAATTAATATAGGGAGTTCTCCATTCATAGTAGAAGAAACAACGGGAAAAACATGAGTTCATGCTCTTGAAAAGTATGTCCAATGAAGTTTCTGACATGAGTTTTGGTGCAAAATTTTACTTCATTCACCACCTTAGTTTGGAACTTTTTTGGATCTGAAACTCTTTTAAATAACTATGACTTTTTTTTTTTTTTGCTGTCGTCAGTCTTTAGACTGGTTTGATGCAATCCTCCATCCCTTCCTATGCTGTGCTAACCTCTTCATTTCTACATCCCCCTTACAATCCACGTCCTCAATTATCTGCTTCATATATTCTAATCTCTGTCTTCCTCTACAGTTCTTACCTTCGACTGTTCCCTCAACTAGCAAATTAACCAATCCAGCATGTCTCAAAATATGACCTACCAGCCTGTCTCTTCTTCCTGTAAGCTTCTTCCATAAACTTCTTTTCTCACCCATCATTTCTAAAACTCGTTCATTTCTTACTTTGTCTGTCCACCTAATTTTCAGCATTCTTCTGTAGCACCACATTTCAAATGCTTCAAGTTTCTTTCTTTCCGGTATTCCTAAAGTCCATGTTTCGCTACCGTAAAGTGCTGTGCTCCACACATAGAGTTTTAAGAAGTTCTTTCTAATTCCTAGATCAATATTTGAAACTAAAAGGTTTCTCTTTTTCATGAAGGCTCTTTTTGCTAGTGCTATTCTGCTTTTAACATCATTCCTGCTTCGGCCATCGGTTGTAATTTTGCTTCCCAAATAACAGAACTCACTCACTTCTCCTATTGCATCAGATCTTATTTTTATATTTAATCTGCTAGTATTGGGGTCATTTCTGCTACATTTCATCACTTTTGTTTTACTTTGATTTATATTCAGTCCAAAATCTTCCTTCAGTATTTTGTTCATGCCATTCAATAACTTCTCAATATCCTCAGCACTCTCTGCTAACAAGACAATGTCGTCAGCAAATCGTAGCATACTGATTTTTTCTCCCTGAAAACTTATGCCACATGGAAATTTTTCTTTGACTTTCTTTATTGCTTCTTCTACATACAAGTTGAATATTAACGGGGATAGACTACAACCTTGTCTCACACCCTTTTTAACTGATGCATGTCTCTCGTGATTCTCTACTTTTATCACAGCCACTTGATTCTTATATAGTTTATAGAGGATTCTTCTATCTCGATACTTTAGACCTGACTTCTTTAAAATTTTGAACATCTTGTCCCACCTAACATTATCAAAAGCTTTTTCTAAATCAACAAATGCCATAAAAGTATCTTTGTTTTTCTTGATCCGCCCTTCAAGTATTAATCTTAAAGACAGAATTGCTTCCCTTGTACCGCGATTTTTCCTGAACCCAAACTGATCTTCACCTACTATCTCTTCTACTACCCTTTCCATCCTTCTGTATATTATTCTGGTCAGTAATTTTGAAGCATGTACGTTCTCTCATCATAATTCTATGCAACATCCAGTTGTCCTAGAAAATGGTAATTTGGTACACATACTTGGTTTCATCCCCATAGTATAAGAAAAGTTCCTGTGTTTTTTCAATGCCAATCTAAAAGCTGAAACGTCTTAGAGAAAATTTGTAAGTAAATTGATTTCTTCTTGATGAGGCTATATGCCTTGAATTTCAGTTTTGCACAAATATCAGGAGCATAAAAAACACAATTAATTTTACTTTGTTACTACATTTAATTTGGAAGTTATTGGTAGTCCTACACCGATAGTAACAATGCAGACACGGCGAAGCTCGCACAGAACGAATAGGACTCGAGCCCGTTGTTTTACATGAGCGTGCGTTGTCGAGGAAAGTATTTTGACATGAAAATTTGATGTAAGCAGGAATATTGATAAATTCGGATACACAATCTTTGCTAAGGTGCAAACATTTGGTCCAAAAAAGTAAGAAGACTCAGAATAAGCTATCAACCTACAAAAAGAAATTAAATTCCACATAAAACATTACTTGTAAAAAAAGTGACTTGGTCATTATGCAAACTCTGATAATAGAACATCAACCTAAATAAATGTCTCTACAATGTTGCATTATTAAGCTTTTAAACTCACAAAAACCAAGATTTCCCTCGATGCTGTTTCTGGATTCACAAGTCTTCGAGTAAATCATAAACATTCTGCCTTTCCTTTTAGTAAAGTAGTAGTATAATGGCTAAATCTCAATTTTTTTAAAAAGATTTATCCGTAACGTTATGAAAAACTATTTTTTTTTTTCAGAAAATCAAAACTTGATTAAGAAAAATATCTCACAACTCTTCATCATTAAATAGCCACAAGACTTCGCCCTTTTTTAAAATGATTTGTTTTTGTAACATTGTTTTTATATAATAGGGCCGATATATCGATACTTTTTCTTCGATATATCGAATCCGATATAAATATTTTTTTAAATATCGATATATCCAAAATCCGATATTTTTTATAATATCAACAGCCCTAGTCAAGACTGACTGGAAACAATGTATTCGTCCGCTTACCCAGGTACTATTTGCGGATCGGCGGAATGTGACTGTTATGTTACAAGATGCTTATTGTAAGTACAGGTTATACCAGCTTCTAAGCCTCTCAAAAAAGACGGCCTGAACGGACTTTTTTGAGAAACAATTTTTTTCTACGTGCTTGACCAAATACAGTCATTACTAAATAACGGTCATAACGCTGATGTAATGTTGGACTGTAGTTTACGTCGTGATGTAGTTGTAAGTACTTATTACATGCGGTTAAAATATTGATGTCAGTGAAAGCAAATTAAAAATAATTCTCAACAACTTACATTATGCCGCGTAATCCTGGGATAGGCTGCATAGATCGCGATAAATGTAGAACTGATGCAATATCGTTGCAGGTCATGTTTCCGCATTTGCTTAATTAATTACCAGTTGAAAGCAACAATAAATAAGTTAAACAGTTGCATTGGCGTTATCTTTCAACTGGTAAAATGTAGAACTACTTCCATCCGCATGAAGTAATGTTTTCAGCAACAAGGCGCTCGTGGAAAAAAAAAAAAGCTTTTTTTTTTCTTTTTGTTTAAAACTTAAAGACTTGACTTACTCATGCCCTCTGCTGTAACGTCAAATGCCAGTTGTGATTTTGAAGCAGGCTGAATTACGATGTAATTAATACTGACGCTATGTAATCAAAAGGCAATATTGACGAAATCCAAAGGGTTTGGTGTTTGTCTGTGTTGTACTATGATCGTTGGTGGGTGTCTCGTAAAGCAGACACGAGCATCATGTTACTCGCTCACACGTTATGTAGTGTACCCGGGAGTAAGGATTGCCACCAGTTACTATTACTCTCTATCATTAAAATTTTGTGTATAAAATACCTTGTTCAATTTTGCCTGGGCGCCATAGAAGGTGTCCTTCCAGAATTTTCAATAAACATTTAGAAATGTAATTGTTTGTTTCATTATAAGGAAATTCATTTGAATTTTATATACTAACACTTGCATTTATTGTTATCAACATAAGGAAAAATCATATGCATTGACTAACACATATGACAAGAGAATTAAATCTATATAATAAGAATTGATTTAGTAAACAATGAAATGACAGATCATGAACAAAGCCCGACTAACTCAAAATAAAATCAGAGAGCACAATTCTCTACAGGTTTTCGCTTTCGGGTACAATGCGCCACACTTTCACTCGGTTTGTTCTGGCGGTATAAAAAATTGTGTAATTATAATCTAGGTGATGTTTATATTGCAGTCAGCGCTGTCCGTTCTTCTGGAATTTTTGTGCACAACACACACAAAACAAAATTCAATCGTCTTGTTTGCTTTGGAACACATTCGATGATCATCCTTTTGAACGGCGTCTCACTGGCCAGCTGCAATCTTCTGCTCAAAACGAGGGTGATAGCGTGAAACAAGAAAAACAAAATTTGTCTGAGCTTATTATCAAATAATAGTGTATCCTTCCATGCATACACGTACACACACGCTCTATACTTCTCGCACCGCTGGCACGGGCGGACTGTCCCCAGTGAAGGAATGCGGTCCCCTTATCTCCTTTCCCATCTCCAAACACCTGCACTCACTACAAAGGGTGCCGCACCGACCAACGCTTGCTAGAAAATATGATGCTTCAGTTCTGCGCATTCGCACTTAACGTTCTGCGCTCTTTACACCAGAGGGGGTGACTCATTTAAGCTTTTTAACAATTATTTAAATTACAAAAAATATTAAATATTAGAAGTCAGTTGTTAGGGAAATTTTTACGCTCTAATACTTTCACCATTATTATTATTACTGTAGTTCTGATGACCGAGCGTGGTGGGTGAGAGGTTAAGGCTCTGGCCTCGCATTCGGGAGGACGCGGGTTCGAATCACAGTCCGGGTATCCAGACTTTGGTTTTCTATGCTTTCCTCAAACAGTGGCGTAGCTGGGTCAACAAGGGCCCTGGTGCAAAAAAATTATTTTGGGGCCCTCAGGCCAGACGGGCGACCTTTTTTTAGCTTTGTGTTGCTGGTAAGGGCCCCCTGAGCTGAGGATGGGGCCCTTGAGTAGTACTTAGGGGCCCCCGAGCAGTGGTTGGGGAACCCCTGAGCAGTGAGAGGGCCCTTAGTGAGGGATCCCCTTAGACGACTGTAGAGCTAAAAAAAATGGTCGCCAGTTTGCCGTGAAGGCTCGTGGGCCTCTGAACTGCGCTTGGGGGCCCCCAGAGGTATGCTTTGGGGCCCCCTGAGCGTAGGGTCCCGGTGCACTGCACCACCTAGCCCCATAGTAGCTACGCCCCTGACCCCAAATCACTCCGGGTAACTGCCGGGGTGCTTCCTTCAAATAGACCATGGCCGAATTTCTTCCCGTTCCTTGCTACCGGTCTTTTACCACCTCTAATGACCTCGACGTTGACAAGGCGTAAAGCCATAAGCAAAAAAAAATTACGAGCTGGAAATGTTGGTTTACCGCTTGATTTTTGGCGGGGTGGCTTAGTTGTTAGTCACTAACGAAAACTAATTGTAGTAACACCAGATAATTTGCTGAAGATGGAGTCCAAAAAAGAACCCTAAACGCAAAATACAGAGTAGGGCTGGATGATCTAGCAAAGTGTGCTCAACTTTCTAATCATTTTCATTTGTTTACGAGAGTAACTAGGAGATAGTTATATATGAAAGATAAGATGAGACTTTAATCTTTAAAATAATGCCTAATTTATCGGATTCGGTTATTTATAAAGCCACATAAATGACTTATTACAAAAAACACGTTGAAGAAATATTGATACTTTTGCGCTCTATAGATCGAATTTCGAAAAATTTCTTTCTTAAAATATGATATGAGCAAACACGGTTACCTTAGTCTTTAAAATAATACCTCTGAAGTGAACTACACTTAATGGTTCCTTGAGGTTTATTACTATGTATACAAACACTGGTAAACAATAACAAATGTGGTACAGTTAGCGGATGACCGTCGAGAAATTTAGCCTGGTCCTGATCCGGGGTAGAGAGACGGCTTCTACTTCTCGCGAACTTCCGGTGGTCTTCTGTAGTTGAAGCTGGTTCCGCGGTCAGGCCGGAACTGGCGGTGGAGCGGCCGGCTACGCTTATATAGGCGGCCTGGCGCAGGAATTCCGTTGTGTGGTAGTACGGCGACCTCTGTAAGAAATAGTCCCACTTAGCTTCTAGATGATTCTATTTGTTTTCCTGGTTTGTTTTGATGTCTCTGCGCCTGTTTGGAGTCGTATATGTATCCCGGCGTGCAGGCGCGTTGTGTGTGAGGTCTGCCTGGCAGGGGCCTTTACTGGCAGACTGAACATACCTCCCTCCCGGGGGGGGAGGGGGGGAAGCGATGTCTGCGACGTCTGCGAGGTCGTCTGCCGCGGCGCCCTGGAGCAGACTATGAAGGCTACCTCCAGGGGAGTACGGAGCTGTTCCCCTGGCGATGCGTGCCGACCTGCGTCGTGGTGCAGGTTGTGGTGGAGGTACTTGTGGAGCTAACGGCATCGGTTCGTCGGCGTCGATGGCCGGGGGCTGTACGGGGGGCGCTGAAGATGGTCCCCGCAGGTGGTCGAGAGGCTGCGGCTGAAGGGTGTCGGAGCGACCGACAGGTTGTGGCGTCGTTGGTGGCGCTGTAACTGTCCCTGAGCAACGGTTAGACGGCAGGAGTGGTGGAGGTGGCAGGGAAGGAGAGGAAGAAGTGGATGGCCGTGCCGTGGTGGAAGAGGACGGTGCCGTGGGGTAGCGGGGACGTAGTTGGTTTCGATGGCGTCGCACTATCCGGCCATCCAGGCTGACGTCGAACAGTTGGCGGCCCCGGGGCCGCTGGATGACCCCCGGAAGCCAACCGGCCCGGGAGCCAAACCCGCGGGCCCAGACTAGGGAGCCCGGGGTGAAACGGAATGGGCCCGAAGGTACCTGTACTTTGGGCGGGGGTAAGAGGAGATGGAGGAGAGTGCGAGGTTGGCGGCCATGTAGCAATTCCGCCGGGCTTTTGGCCCCCACTGGAGTGGTTCGATAGGAACTGAGGAAGAGTGTCAATGCCTCTTCGAGTTTGTGACTTGTGGTGTATTTGGTCATTTGGGTTTTGAATGTTCTGACTAGCCGTTCCGCCTCCCCGTTAGATTGGGGGTGGAAGGGCGGGGTGAGGAGGTGTTGGATATTGTTGGCGGTACAGAAGGATAGGAATTCCCGACTTCGAAATTGCGGTCCGTTATCTGTGACGATAGCGTATGGTAATCCTTCGATGGAAAAGATCTTCGTGAGGGCTGAAATGGTGACCTCTGTGGTGATTGTGGAGCAACGGACGACATATGGGAAGTGGGAAAAGGCATCCGTCACTAGGAGCCACTGGTGGCCTAGGAATGGGCCAGCGAAGTCGAGGTGAATGCGTTCCCAGGGTCCGGACGGTGCCGGCCAGGAAAGGAACTTTTGAGGGGGGCGGGGCAGTTGTTGGGCACAGATGGTACAGCGCCGCACCATCTTCGTGACATCCGTGGTAAGGCCGATCCAGAATACATGGCGTCTGGCAAGGGATTTGGTGCGGGCAATTCCCCAGTGTCCTTGGTGGAGAGTTTGGAGGATTGTCGGTTGTAGGGATCTCGGAACGACGACCCTCGGGGTGGAATTTGGTTCTGTGCGGAGGAGCACTCCCTCTACTACTGAGAGCTGGTGGCGGATGGAGTAGTAGAACTTGAGGTCTTGATGATGGCGTGGAGGGGAACGTGTTTGCCACCCGTGTTGGATGTGGTGTCGGATGACACGGAGGAGGGGGTCCTCCCCTGTGGCTGCCGCGACTTTTGAGGCCGTGACTGGAAATGTCTTCAGTGCTTCTTGTATGTCATCGTCGATCTGGAACACCAGAAGTTCCGACTTGTCGAAGGCAAGGTCTGGTCCCTGCGGTAGTCTGGATAAGGCGTCTGCATTGGCATGCCTGGAGGTGGTACGGAAATGCATGGTATATCTGAACTGGGACAGGAATAGTGCCCAACGCTGGATGCGGTGGGATGTTTTGGTAGGCAGACGTGTGGACGGATCAAATAGTGATAGGAGTGGCTTGTGGTCGGTAATGAGATGAAAAGAAATCCCATATAAAAGGGAATAGAATTTGGAGCAGGCAAAAACAATAGCTAGCGCCTCTTTCTCGATTTGAGAATATTTAAGCTGAGCAGCCGATAGGGCTTTGGAGATGTAGGCTACGGGGCGTTCCGTGCCATCTGGTAATTTATGAGACAGAACTGCCCCCACACCGTAATCGGATGCATCTGTGGCAAGTATCAAGGGGAGGTTTGGAGTGTATGGCATGAGGCATGCTGCGGACTTGAGCTGCTGTTTAAGGGTGTGGAATGCGGTCTCGCAAGCTGGGGTCCAACGGAACGGGACATTCTTGCGACAGAGGTGGTACAGGGGTGCTGCCACTTGTGCTGCTGAGGGTATAAATTTTCTGTAGTATGAAATCTTGCCTAAAAAAGATTTCAACTGATGTAGATCCTGAGGCCGAGGTAAGTTGGAAATAGCGTCCACATAGGAAAATGCTGGGGAGATGCCTTCCTGAGCGATGATGTGACCCAGGTAGGAAATGGATTGTTGAAAAAATTGACACTTGGAAAGGTTGCATTTTAATCCTGCTGCACGGAGGCGGAGGAAGAGTAGGCGGAGGTTGGTCATGTGTTCGGCAGCGGAGGGTCCCGTGACGACTATGTCGTCGAGATAGTTGATGCATCCCGGAATATCCTGGAGAAGTTGTTCGAGATACCGTTGAAAAATCGCTGGAGCACTGGCCAAGCCGAACATGAGCCGGTTGAGTTGGAAGAGGCCAGAGGGAGTGTTGATGACTGTGTATTGTCGGGACTGGATATCCAAAGGGATTTGAAGGTATGCTTCTGCCAGGTCAATTTTTGTAAAGTAGGTACCTCCTGCTAGTTTACGGAAGAGGTCGTCCGGTCTCGGAAGTGGATAGTCGTCTACCAGCAGATGCGGGTTGACGGTGGTCTTAAAGTCACCACAGAGACGTAAGCGGCGTCCTGGCTTCTGAACTATGACCAACGGCGTGGCCCAGGGGCTGAACCGCACCGGCTGGAGGATCCCTTCGTCTTGGAGACGTTGAAGTTCTTCCTGAAGTGGTTGTTGAAGCGCTACGGGTACCTGGCGTGCCCGGAAGTATCGAGGCCGTACGTCCGGCCGGAGTTGGAGTGATGCTTCGAAGTCCTTTGCACAGCCGACGCCTGGTGAGAACAGGTCCTGAAACTCGGTGCAAAGGGCGTCCACTTCAGGAAAAGGAACATGCTGAGATACGAGGTGTATGTTATCCTCAATTGAAAATCCGAATAAGCGGAAAGCGTCCAGTCCAAATAAGTCTGCTGTGAGAGAACTGTTAACTACTAAAAAGGGGACTGAACGATGTACAGACTTATACATGACGTTTGCTGTGAACTGTCCCAGGAGTGCTATTTCCTGTTTGTTGTATGTCAGGAGGCGCTTGGGGGCCGGCGAGAGGGGGGGCGAGCCAATTTGCACATAAGTAGTATAATTAAGCAATGAGACTGCTGCTCCTGTGTCGACTTGTAGGCGCAGGGGCTTGCCATTGACCGTAACGTCAATAAAAAGTTTGGATGCTGTGGAAGTGTCTACCTGATTGATATCCATAGGTGCGCCGCTCAACCTGTCTTGGTAAGACCCTGGGCGGCGAGAGCCGGGATTGGCATTGGTGGTGTTGGTGCGGCAGACGGACGCCAGGTGTCCTTCCTTGCCGCAACGTGAGCATTCAGCCCAACGATCCGGACAATTTTCCCTCTCATGTGCTGAATAACAGGCGGGGCAGGAGGGTAGGCGGAGCGGGCTGCGGCGTCGGCGCTGCGGGATCCGCTGCTGCTGCCGAGACTTGGTGCCCCTGCCGGAACGGGCCGGTTCGATGTCCTTCTGAGGAAGCGGTCCCCGGTTGTGGTGTCGGGAGGAGCGCGACTGGGAGCTCTGGATGGCGGCGACGTCCTGTGTGTCCTCTACGTCGGTTCGGATTGCGGCCACATCCGCCCAGGACTCCAGGCGGCGATCTGCGGCCGTAGATATTTCGAATTTGTAGGCAAGTTCGATGACCTGCTCCAGGGATGGGTCCTCTAACTTGAGGGCGTCATGCCGGAGTGCGGCATCTGGTGCAGCCTGTATGATGTGATCACGCACCATGTCGTCGGCGTAGGATTCGTGGGAACAACGAGTTTGAAACTTACATTTTCTGCTAAGGCCTTGGAGTTCGGCCGCCCACTGGCGATACGTCTGATCGGGCTTCTTCCGGCATTGATAGAATTCGACGCGGGCCGCGACGACATGGTACCGGCGTCTGTAGTATGCATTCAGTGTCGTACAGATGGTCGTGAAGGTGAGGGTGTCGGGGTCTTGTGGCTGAAGTTTGGTGAGCAAGACATACATCTTTGATTGGTTCCAGGAAAGGAAATATGCACGCTGGTCTTCTTCTTTGGATATGTGATGAATTGCGAAGTGTTGTTTTATGCGCTTCTCGTAGGTCTCCCATTCTTCGACGTCGTCGTTGAATGCTGGGAACGGAGGCGGGGCCGTGGGTTGGCGGAGATTCCTGACTTCCGCAATCAGTTGTCTCTGAGATTCGAAGAACTGATGTAGAAGTCCTTGGAGGAACTGTTGCCATTCCGTAGGTGCTGCTGGCGTAGCCATGATGGTCGAGAGTTCTTATCCCAACCTTGTCGCCACTGAAGTGAACTACACTTAATGGTTCCTTGAGGTTTATTACTATGTACACAAACACTGGTAAACAATAACAAATGTGGTACAGTTAGCGGATGACCGTCGAGAAATTTAGCCTGGTCCTGATCCGGGGTAGAGAGACGGCTTCTACTTCCGGTGGTCTTCTGTAGTTGAAGCTGGTTCCGCGGTCAGGCCGGAACTGGCGGTGGAGCGGCCGGCTACGCTTATATAGGCGGCCTGGCGCAGGAATTCCGTTGTGTGGTAGTACGGCGACCTCTGTAAGAAATAGTCCCACTTAGCTTCTAGATGATTCTATTTGTTTTCCTGGTTTGTTTTGATGTCTCTGCGCCTGTTTGGAGTCGTATATGTATCCCGGCGTGCAGGCGCGTTGTGTGTGAGGTCTGCCTGGCAGGGGCCTTTACTGGCAGACTGAACAACCTCCTTTATCTGTTTTGATTAGGTATAAGAGAAATAAGAAGCTTCTGGTAAAAAAGTTTTAGAAATAAGGATAATTTTGACCTTTAAGTGTAGAATTCGGAAAAATTCTTTTCTTAAAATATGTGACCAAAGCGGGGACATTAATCTGTAAAATGATGCCTCATTTCTCGATTCTGGTTATGTATTAAGGGATATACATGGCTCGTGATAAAAAAAAAAAATGTAGAGATATTGATACTTTTACCCTAAAAATTCCTTTACTGAAATATGATGTGAACAAAGCGGAGTACTTTAAAATTATATCTCATTTATCGAATTAGGTTAAGCATGAAGATGGAAATCGCGATATAAACTGGAAGGGCAATATGTACTGCATCACAGCGCCAGGGTCACATATTACGAGCGTCGTTACGATAGCGATTGTGTTCAGTTAAGCAAACAGGCAGCATAGCTTACAACCAGCCATTTCTGATAGACTTAGTAATAAAAGGCAGGTTTTGTCGTTGCTGCTCGGGCATGTTGGGGTAGACTAGCAGAACATGTTGTCGTTCTATTCTCTTTGCACAACTGTCGGTGTTATCTGATATCAGAAGGTCCGTGAAAAATATAACAATAAGAAAACCATAAAAGTGTTTTTTATTCGTGATAATACTATATAAAAAAACTGGCGTCTATTACTGTATACACTCGCAAATAGTGAAAAATTCTCTGTATTTTGAGGTATCTATCGCACAGGAGTTTCCAGTGACATCGCGCTTATAGAAACAACCATAAAAACCATTTAAAAAAATGCCCTCTGTAAATAGGAACTTTCTCCTAATGATACATATTCTTCGCGGGTTTGCCGCCGGATCACATTTTCTAACCACAAGCTTTCGGCGACTTGCACCGCCGCCATCATCAGGTCTGTTGTAACTGAAGGAACAACGAGAACAGGACTGAATAGCGGAACAAAGCGAACCATCAAAGGGCAAAAGTATTAATATTTCATCAACCTTTTTTTGTCAGGAGTCATTTATTTCCGTTGACACTGAACCTAAATCGACAAAAGGGGCGTCCATAAACTACGTGGGGGAGGGGGGTTCCGAGCCAGGCCACGTAGCTTTCCGTTCATCATTCTTTACAATTAAAATGAGGCACAGACACACAACATGTGAATATTTATTTCCTTCGTTTAATTATCTCCGTATGTAATTTACAATAGTCTGACAAGACAAAACAGTACAAAATGTCTGCTGGAATCAATAGGGAAATAAGCTACGTGCTACGCGGTAGGGGGGGGGGGGGGAAGAGGCAAAAGCCACGTCAGGGCTGTGTGTGTGTGTGGGGGGTTGTGTTCACAGGAGTCCACGTAGTTTATGCACGCTCCCTAATATCATAAGTTAAGAAAGTCATTTTTGGGATTGGGACCCTTAAGTAATAATAATAATATTTAATTAAATTGCAATGGAGCACACGCTCCGGGGGCAATTTCCCTAAACACCCATCTTCCCCCCTTTCCTGCACCCACCTACATTTGCCCTCTACAAATTTTAACTTTAAATTCTTTCAATTTTTTCGTAAATTATTCATAATTTCTCTGCGTAACTTATTCCAATCCCTGAAACCCTTACTTAAAAAAAGCACGCAACGGAGAGAGATTTAAAAACACACACGCATGTCTGCAGGATGATATTTTTATTTCTGCATGTGGTTGCGGACCACTAGGCTGTAGCCTAGATTGCCTGTGCCTAGATGCTGCCCTCGATCCTACTGCATAGCAGTTACATAGTTTCTTTGCATAAAGCAATGTTCAACTACACAAATTCACAATTATTTACAAGAAAAATATACACAACCATATTCAATCATCTCCCAGCTGTTATACGCGACCACTTTGTATCTTAGGTTTGTTTTAGCTTTTTTGTTATATGGTTATAAAACCAGTGGAGGAATGACACGTGGTTAGGGATTCCGGGAGCGCGTCTCTGAATTTGCGAGTTGTCCGCGAGCGACTATCGACCAGCTGAGTCGATACCCGCCCAGCGAGTCTATAGGTCACCGAGCAATATCTGCCTGCATTACTATCCATACCCTGTGCGCCCACCAGTTAACAAGCCATTTCTTTTATTCCACAAATCACACAGAACAATTTATTTTCGCAATTTTATCTTGCGCTGTTTTCAGCATGCTAGCAACGTGCAACCTACAGCTTACAGTATTGTCAATTAGTATCTATGGCGATACTTTTTCTCAGCATTAGCACATTTAAGATTTCTAAAATGAAATTTTCCCTCGTTGTATTTTAATGTCCGAGCCAGGAGCTGTACCGTTGTTGAACGCCTTGTGAAAGCCTACGATTGCGGTCTCGCAAGTATTACTTTTGTTTTGTGTTTATTTATTTATTACTTGTGGCTATACGCCTCGCCTACGTCGAGGTCATTAGGGACGGAAAATAACTGGGGCCAAGGAACGGGAAGGAATTCGGCCATGGATTTTTGAAGGAACCATGGAAAAATCCAAATCTGCATGCCCGCACGGGGATTCAAACCCGCGTCCTCCCGAATAGTTCTGCACACCAATAAAGTGAAGGTCGTTTATGATTTGATAATATACTTAACTGGGCAGGACACATTGGACAGTGGTAGGAAAAGGTTTCAAAATTCTGCACCTGTTGGAGAGAGTGATGAGGGGATGTAAGAGAGAAGTAAAGGAATTGGGTTACAAAACTTTAGTAAGACCATTGCTCGAATATGGTAGTGCAGTATCGGACCCTCATTTTGAGTATCAAATACAGGAATTGGAGAGGGTGCAAAAAAGGGCTGCTAGATTTGTTTCTGGAAATTATCGGAGAACACAATCAGTAAGAGATATGATGTAAAGTATTAGCCGTGGTTGTAGTGGTCTTTCACTTTGTAGGCGTTTTATGATATTATTACATTGAGCAACTATCAAGTGGGCGGATTAATATAGAATTACATGGAATTGTCAGTCTGACACCAGGCGAGTTTAGTGAAGCAGATTCGCCAACTGCGTTAATAAGTAATCGATGAAGGCTAATATTACTCTTAGCAATAGATAAACACGTACTTCTTACCTTGGGGACATATTACTCACATCATATATATTATATCTGAAACAACTGGGTAACTTACTCTAACGACTGATAAATGATTGTGAACACCAGAAGAATGGACTGAATGAGAGTATTTATTCTTAGATACCGAACATAATACATGCGTGCGCATTTCCAACTAAGTTATGACGGGAGGAATAACACGCGCAGTAGTTCCCGGATTTACCAATATGGTATCAACAATAATGGAACTAAGTCTCCTTCAGACGTGAGATAATGATTTAACTACGGCATGTGTTGGAAACAATGATAGCTGCTAAGATTATGAATAACCAATACAAAACCCAATGCGAACACTATAAAACATTGATGCAAGGCTCAAGTTATAAGTTAAATTATGAATTAGGAATGCGCGATGATATTGGAACTTACAGACAGACGAGCTATAGAACAGAATGAAATACTAATACTACAGGAAGACGAGAACAGACTATGTCTAACTGCCATGCGGCAGCAGACCGACTCGCAACTATTACCTTGCTACATCGTGTCAGTCCGTTGGTCAACTGAACTGAAGAGAGCGAGACCAGATGGCGCCTCCCTTTAAATACTCTGCTCTGCGACATGTGTATGGAATTCGCGACTCAGCAACTGAGGCCGCTACGGCTGAGCGCAAAGTGGAGCAGCTCTCGAATGTTCACGAATCAATCTTACAACATTTATTCTCACACCCATAATAATATTTGGACCTTTACAATGATACAACAGCTGGAATGGGATTCATTGCAAGACAGGAGGAAGGTGAAGAGGATCATGGACGTGTGCAAGGCGTATAATGGTGATGAGGCATGGAAAGCTATTGGTGTAAGAATTAAAAGTAATGCATGGAAGGGAAAAGATGACCATGACCACAAGCTGGCACTCGATTTCAGGCACAAGGGTCAGGGATTGGAATAAGTTACCAAGAGAAATGATGAATAATTTAACAAATAAATAGAATAAAAATAATTTTAAAAATTGTAAAGGGTTGGTTTTTCCATGGTTTTCCTAGACTGCTCCAGGCGAATGCCGTGATGGTTCCTTAACATAGGCCATTGGCGTCTGCTGCCATATGCTTCATATTCCGTCACGCGGATAAACCTTTCAAAATGTCGATAGATGCAATGCACCCTCCGCCACACACCTCGCAGTGAATCGTGGAATGATAGTCATCAGCTGGGGATCACTCTCCAACAACTGAAGATAGAGGGAAAAAAGGAACAATTAGTGAAAGTAGATGTTTGAGGTAAACTGCCATTAGTTTATACAATTCATATCAATTAAACCAAAATTAATTGAATTAAACTATTAATACTTGGAATATCGATGCGATGAAATATTGACGGGTGTACCGCCAGAATGTGTTGCAAAATCAAGATGTTTCGGCTGCTAGCTCCGCCACCTTCCTAAGGTGCGAAAACACCTGTAATAGTCTGCTTATCGTTCTTACACTGGGACTGATATTTTTTCCTGAGCTTAATTTACATTAAAATCTAAATTTCAAGTCCCGCGCCACGTATTGTTGAAGAAAAGCACCGGAAAATCGACGTGATTTAACAGGTGGGAGAAATTACAGTGCGACACAGGAGGTGTTGATGTTGCTGCGTATCGACGTCTGTATTCGACCACGCTGCGTGGATGACATATCGATACTCGACACATTTCCTGCTGCTTCCAACTCCACATCTCCGCTCGAAGGCTTCGAAACTTTGGAAACATCTTTTCCTGTCGCAATGCGGTGGTTATTTTATGGGTTCCCAACCATTTTCGCCTACAGATTTCTTTTCGAAAAAAATTTCGACCATCCCTTTTTCCAAAAAAATTACTGAGTGACATCTTTTCCAAAAGAAAATTACGAACCGTCCCCTTTTCGAAGAAAACTAACCTTACCCTTTTTTTTAAATAGAAAGTAGTGACCGCTCCCTTTTCCACAAATCAGTCAAACTTATTTGAAATAAATAAATATATATGTATATGTGCACCACTGCCTTTACGAAAAAAATTACTGACCAACCCCTCATTTTCAAATAAAATTATTGATCACTTCATTTTCAGAAAAAATTTCACTGCCCCCATTAAAAAAAAAAAAAAAAAACTACTTTTTAACAGTGTTCTCGAAAAGATCATTCGGACCTGGCTAGCAAAATTAAAGGAAATTGACTACAGCCAATCAAGAATAGGAACTAAATCTAAAGGGATCACAATAGACACTCTGGCTTTTGCCGATGACATCACTATCGTATCGGATGACTTAGAAACTGCTAGGATCCAAATTGATTTGCTGAAGGAAATTGCTGATCAAACCGGTTTACAGATATCTTTTGAGAAAACTAAATTAATTAATAACATCAAAGATGCACCACCGAAACTTCAAACCAAATAAGGGGACATTAATCAAGCGGAAAAATTTAAGTACCTCGGTGAGATCATTATGTAAAATGGATTGGACAAAAAAGCTATTCGGGAAAGGATTCGCAAACTAGAACTAGCCTCCCAAAATATGTCATTATGAAAAAGTTCTGAAACCAGTAGTTTTGTATGCAGCTGAAACCTTGTTCCTGAATGCCGATAAAGGACTTCTGGGAGAAATGGAGAAAAAAGAGAGAAAAATTATTAGAGTAATTCTGGGTTCCAACTTTAAGAATGGCGTCCAAAAAAAGGAGATCCAACAAAGTCTACAGCAAAATAGAGAAAATCACTGAAATAATCCGCAAAAGACGGGCTCGATTCTATGGCCACCTCAAACGGATGGAGGAGAACAGACTAACAAAAAAAATCTTTAACTTATTTGATTCAAGACCCAAAACTGTAATGCCCTGGTTCGTAAATATTAAAGAAGATCTTCATTTGATGGAGCTAGAACCAGAAGATGCTTTCAACAGAGATATGTTTCGGAAGAAGTTAATGACAAGTGGGACAAGCCGAGACGAACACTCCAACAGAAGACAGAGGAGCGCAAACAGGCGCAGTCGAAACGAATGAAGGAGTTCTGCCAAATGCACAAAGGCTTAACGTGGTCCTAGTTGGCCTCAACGAATAAATATAATATATATATATATCATATATACATGAGCGAGGTGTCTTTATAAAATTACTTTATTAAAAGAAATAAATTATATTGCTGCATTGTTGACAGCTTGAATAACAAATATATATTACGAAAAAATATTCATTAGAGGGCTAAGCTTGGTGTAATGACAGCAGTTTTTGGATATTTTGTGCCGTATTTGTCGTCAGCGATATTATATCGCCGCGTTTCACTATTGACAATCTGTTTTTTCTTTGTTAATAAATGGCTGACTACGGCAAATCTTCCTGTTGGCCGAATATGATGATGGGAAAGCGATGAAAAAATTCTTTGATGCATCGAAAATATCTGGATTTAATACTGTAATTTGCCTTTCAAGCCAAAATGTGTGATGTCCCTTTTTTTTTTTTTTTTAAATCAATTTTAACTCTTCAGTTGTTGGCAACTCTATCAACTGCTCCATCATTGATAATTGTGCTGTCTGTAGGTTTGAAAAAGTTTCTGGGATCTGTAGTGAACACATTGCACATATGTCCAAGTTTTTATAAATGCTTGGAAAATACCAGAATGCCTGTTTTCGCATTGTGATAATATTGCCTTCCACCCAATTTATACAAGGGAAGTTTTAACACCAAGAAAGAAATAGTTGCCTTATCTAGGCTCAAATTTAAATTTTCCGCTTGCAGCTGCAGATTCGTTCCATTAAATTTCAATTGAATAAGCAGCATATACACTGGTCAGCCAAAACATTATGACCACCATTACTTACTAGTATATTGGTCCATCTTTGAAACGCAGTACAGCAGCGGTTCGGCGTAGCATGGATTCTATAAGTCCTTGGTAGGCTTGCAGAGGTATCTCATACCAGATTTCTACGCACAGGTCACGAAATTCCCTTAAATTACGGGACAGCGGTTTCTGGGCGCGGCGTCTGGGAACGAGCATCTCGGAAACGGAGAGGCTGGTTGGCTGTTCGCGTGCTACTGTAGTGAGCATCTATGGAAAGTGTTTGATGGACGGTGAAAGCACGAGTAGGCGACAATGTGGTGGACACCCACGCCACATCACAGAACGTGGAGGCTTGCCCGCTCTGTAAAGCAGGAATCGCGATTCTTGTGCTCTGAAACACGTCTGGAATTCTACTCTTCTTGCCACAGATTTTACATATTTCTCAATTTTAAATTTAGAAATTATTAAATTAAAACTTTCTATTTAAAACATTTTCTCATAAAATTGTCAGTAAATCAGACATTTTAGAAAATCGACTAAACGTAAGAAATCAAATGAATGATACAAAATCCATATGTCCATGGACTTTGAACCTATTCTTTTATATTATCCAAGGCCAGCATAAACGTCTCTTAGTTCTCGATTTGGATAGTGTTATGAACATTCGATATGTCAACATGTTTATCCTATCACACAGCATCGTCATCCTTTATCGAACACAGAACTTTGCTGTCACGTGCAGCAGTAGTTCTTTGAGGACGAGTCTTTGTGACGGGCTTAACCTCCCGTTGCGTCTTACGTGATTGCATATGTCGGTTAGTGGCTTTGTGTGATGAAAGATACAGACCACACATGCCACAACATCCATTCAGTAAGTACGTGGAAGTCACTTTGTGTCAAAGCCTCAAAGGCGGCCGCCACGTGACAAAATCAAACACGTGACGTCGCGAAGCGTAAATCTCCCCCACCCCTTGTCACGCGATGACACACTTCGTTAACCCCCCACCCTCCCCTTTGAAGTGTGACGTGGTCTATGGAGGCCTCCTAAGACCTCTTCAACCCCCACCAAGGGGGCGGTACCATCCATTCATAGCAACGTGTCTCAGGACCAGAAAACCGACAGAAATAATGCTGCAGACCACTAACAAGGAATAAATGCAGTCACCTCATTTGTTCAAACGTGCCTAAGGGGTCGTGTATTAATGACGTCAGGTGAAATGGGGGGGGGGGACCGGCGAAATCTCACGAAACCTTACCAAGGGGGAGGGTGAGGTCAACGGAAATCTCAAGTGTGGTTTTGAAATTCTAGTACAATTGTAGAGCTAAAAAAATATATGTATACATATAAATGATGTGAAATAGGGGAGGGGGGAATTCCGACCAAATCTCACAAAGTCTCACCAGAGGAAGGGGGGGTCCGGAAAAAACACATCACGTCATTAATGGACGCTCCCTCACTGCATAAAGCGTTTTATCTGGCGACCGTAGCACCTAAAGCCGCGTCCCCACGACGCGTTGTAACGGAGACGGGACGGAACGGATACTCAGCAACACGCCATGGGAACGGGGCCGCCTCTGCTAGTGGAGACGAGACGCAGCTACCCACTCTGTGTCGGCAAACATCACAGCAGTGCGCTGTTGTCATCGGTTTGCAGCAGCGATGCGCACCCCTTCTGTTGCTGTAAAGTCCTCTGTGCCAAACGACACTAGGCAACGTGGTGAGGAGTTGGCGGCGAGGTAAGCTAGGACTAACCTGCGGCCCGCGGTCGTCCCTACACTTCGGCTAATGAGGTCTCGTCCCGTCCCGCCTCCGTTACAAGGGATCGTGGGAACGCGGCTTAACTGGTACGAGCACTGAGGCTTCAGATCAAACATTCTGACTTCACTTTGCCTTAGTGAACTTGACATTTGTGTAGTTGAAAGAGTTCAGTGGCTTAGGGCTTATGAAATCAGAGTAAATGGAATAAATGCGCACTTAGATCAGTTTGTGTTTAGGAAAAATTGCGGTACGAGGGAAGCATTTCTGGCTTTAAGATTAATACTTGAAGGGCGGATCAAGATAAACAAAGATACTTTTATGGCATTTCTTGATTTAGAAAAAGCTTTCGATAATGTTAGGTGGGACAAGATGTTCAAAACTTTAAAGAAGACAGGTCTAAAATATCGAGATAGAAGAATACTTTATAAACTATATAAGAATCAAGTGGTTGTAATAAAAGTAGAGAATCACGAGAGACGTGACTGGTTGCTACAGCTCTCATGAAACCGTCACAGAACTGATACACAGATTGGGCTGGGATAGTGTGGAAGACAGACGACGCCATTTACGTTTAAACTTATTGGAGAATATGCGAAATTCTATGACCTACGAGTGCAGGGAGATACTTCTTCCGCCAACCTATTTGGGTCGCAATGACCGGAGGGATAAGATTAGAGAAATAAGATGCCGTACTGATGCTTTTATGCATTCTTTCTTTCCTCGTGCTATTCGGGATTGGAATTCACAGGTTTAGGATTGGTGTTTAGCACCCTCTGCCACCCACAATGTTTGTGAATTGCAGCGTATGGATGTAGATGTAGATCAGTTAAAAAGGGTGTGAGACAAGGTTGTAGTCTGTCCCCGTTAATATTCAACTTGTATGTAGAAGAAGCAATGAAGAAAGTCAAAGAAAAATTTCCATGTGGCATAAGTTTTCATGGAGAAAAAATCAGTATGCTACGATTTGCTGACGACATTGCCTTGTTAGCAGAGAGGGCTGAGGATATTGAGAAGTTACTGATTGACATGAACAAAATACTGAAGGAAGATTTTGGACTGTATATAAATCAAGACAAAAGTGATGAATTGTAGCAGAAATGATACCAATACTAGTAGATTAAATATAAAAATAGGATCGGATGCAACAGGAGAAGTAAGTGAATTCTGTTACTTCGGAAGCAAAATTACAACCGATGGCCGAAGCAGGAATGATGTTAAAAGCAGAATAGCACTAGCAAAAAGAACCTTCATGAGAAAGGGAAATCTTTTAGTTTCAAACATTGATCTAGGAATTAGAAAGAACTTCTTAAAACTCTATGTGTGGAGCACAGCACTTTACGGTAGCGAAACATGGACTTTAGAAATACCAGAAAGAAAGTAAATTAAAGCATTTGAAATGTAGTGCTACAGAACAATGCTGAAAGTTAAGTGGACAGACAAAGTAAGAAATGAACGAGTTTTGGAAATGATGGGTGAGAAAAGAAGTTTGTGGAAGGGAAGAGTGGAAGGTGAGAACTGTAGAAGAAGACAAAGATTACAATATATGAAGCAGATAAATGAGGACGTGCGTTGTAAGGGATATGTTGAGATGAAGAAGGAAGACTGACGATAGCAAAAAAAAAAAAAATGCTTATTTAATGGAACGTACCTAACCACGCGTTTGTTTTAAATGGCTACTGTGGCAGGACTTGCAGCGGCTAATAGGACAGGTCTTCTCGTCTCCATGTAGAGCTACACATTTATAAATGTTGGACAGATAAGTCGCTTAGTTTATATGAAATGAGAATAAATAAGAAAAGATGGCGAAAGATCTAAAACTTCTTTGTATTTTTTTTCTGTGTATTTTTTTCTATATTTCATTGGCACTTGAGTGGAGGAACGATGATACTATATTGCATCTGTACAGTAAATAGGAAATCTGTGCAATTTACTCTCGTAAACAAATGGAAATTATTGAAAATTTAGAGCATGTTTTTCTGGATTATAGAGTATTTCATGTACACTTTTATTTTTGATAGCTTTTACATCTGGATCGAGTTTACACCGCGCGATGCAGTGACTGTATTACTGCGCTGGTTTAGTTTAGTTAGGTATGTGATGAGAATAATTGTGATAATTTGTGATATGCGAACTAGGAATCCTGATGTAGAAGATGTCGTGATTTCAAGAAATGTAGTTTGCGATGCATTTCATGTGCGTCGTTTGATTTTGTAGCGGCGGCATTAGCGGAGACTGTGGTTAGGTTAGAATGGATCCCAGACTAGAATGTTCTTGTTACAGCATAAAACACGGGGAATTCAGTTATTATTAGTGGTTAATAAGCTGCTTTCCTGAGCGCCATGTTAGTCACGACGTGTATCGCGATGTAAACTATTCCCCAACGTCTTCGACGAAATTATCTGATAACCGCCCTTACAGTCAGTTTTCGTTAATTCCGACTAAAATGGCGGTTTCAACGCAGATTTTCTGGCTCATAACAAAAAAAATATTTTAAAGCTTAGCTAACACATTTCCTCCGTTGAAAAGACGAACGATAATATTTCTTCATGTAAATAAAAGTTTTTGTTGCTACAGCGGTAAGGGATTATGATGAAATCATCAATGTGAACGAATATACATAAAGAAATAAAAAAAAAAGAACTGGTGCTTGTCTTCTTTTTAATAATGGCGACTCCTCTGCATATATATATCCATAACGTGATCATCAACGTTCTACGCATGCATATAACGTTACGGGACTGTGCATGCGCAATGGTCGCGTAAAGGCAGGACCACACTAGACCGCACCGAGTCCGCACCGTCACTTTTCTTCACTTTTCTTACTGTTGTCGCTCACTCGATTGAGGTGAATTCAAAAGACACCGCGTGTCGGCCGACACTCGGCCGTGATTAGTTTGGTTTATTTTTTGACGGTGCGGGCCGGTGTCGGGCTGGTCTATATGGAGGAGCGTATAGAAAGAGTTCGGATATTTCCAGTTCTTTACGACTAAATGTTGTTTAAGCGTTACCAATTGATTTACAAAAGTGTCCTTTTTTTTTCAGCCTCACTTCAGGTTCATCAGATGTTCGTAAAATGTAGGTAGAGTCCTTGCATGTTCGCATTAGCAAATCAAAGCTCTCCCTGAGGTGAAGGTCGATTTTAAGGCCAGTAAAAATTGCACCCGACACCCGGATTTTGAAACGGGGACCTTCCATACCCAAATCAAAACCCGCAAGCATATGAATCTAGAAGTACTGAAAAATGTATATTCAATCATGTAAAAGTAAATTTGTGTTTTGGGATAGCAATAATAAATTATATAGAAAAAAGTACGTTTATTATGTTTGAATATTTATTATTCAGTACATCAAGATTTGTCTCTTGAATCAGATGGATATGGCGTACGATTAAGGTATTGGAAGTCCCTGTTTCAAATCCCCGTCTCAGCTGTAATTTTTGTGTGTCTTAAAATTGGCCTTTGGCAAAGCTTTGATTTATTAGTGCTAAGATGCTAGGACGCTTGTTCGAATATCTGTAGGTCTCCTTTTCAAATTAAGTGAGAACAATAGAGGTGTACTGCGTGGCTGATAAGAAACTCAGTGACTGGAATTTCTAGATCACATGAAATTATTATTATTTTACAAAATCTATGCAGTCTGTATATAAATTAAAATTTATAATAATCTTATTCTTTTTTGCTAAAAAAAATATTGAGGGAATCGAAAGGAACCTCAACCAAAATAACGTAAATATTTCATTGTGACTATGTAGAGATACACGAGAATCTTTCAGTTCAGTATAGTGTGACGATCATTTTTTAAATCTGCGTTGGGATACTACTTACATTAATTCCGTGAAACAACCAAGTGTATACATTAAAGGAGGCTAAAGACTGCGTATGAACCAGTCCGTCACACGGCCGTGCTACGGACCAGTGTGGACGCGAGGGGGACGAGCCGACACTCGGCCGAGTGTCGGTGCGGGCTCGGTGCGGTCTAGTGTGGCCCGACCTTAAGCGTAATGCGTATTACTAGCAATTTTTTCCCTGCCGCCGCCAATGAAGATTCATTTCAAAAAAATTCAAAAGTACATGAGTACAATGATTTTCTTAAACCAAACGGATAACAGGTGGTTGCGGTATGTAGTAATGACGACTCGCCACAAGAGAGCACTGCTATCTACGGATATTCGGTTTTATGCTGCCGCTCCTGGCTGGTTTGGCGCGAGCGTGCCTGATGAAGCGCGGCGGGGTTGTTAGGTTGGCAGCGCCGGCGGCCCTCCTGGCAAGTGTTTTCCCTTCGTTAAGGACCGGAGGGTCCTCCTCACAATGGGGTCCCGGCCTTCTAGTCGCCTGCGGCAACACGTGAGTCCGCAGCCCCGCGACCGATACGCGACTTAAAAGGAAAACACGCTGAACCACAGGACGCCAAAAGAGAAAAATGGCGGGAGGGCAGCAGACGGAGTTAGTGCCACAGCTGTTGACGTGAATAACCAACTACCCAGTTAATATTATTTTATTACCTGATGGAGTACTTACTAGTCGTCACGGTTGACATCATAGCGGGTTCACTTAATGGCGTCTTCCCACGGGTCGTGGTTTGATAGGCCGCGCCGCGCCGTGCAGCCGAATTGTACGGATCCCCACAGGCTAGGGAGCGTCCATAAACTACGTGGCAGGAAAGGGGGGGGATCGTCCATCAATTACGTGGGATGTTTTTCCAGATTCCGGACCTCCTCTATGATGACGTCAGATTTCCGTCGACACCCACTCCCCGTTTGGGGGCGTCCATAAATTACGTGAGGTGAAATAGGGGGTGGGGGGTCCACCGAAATCTCGCCAAATCTCACCAAGGGGGAGGGGCGGTGGAGGGACCAACAAAAATCTCACTTTAGGTTTTGGAATTTTTTTTGGACTGTTGAGCTAAAACAAAAAAAGGGTCTACAAATGACGTGAAAGTCGATTTTAGAAGGGTATTTCGTCGAAAAGTAGGGGTGTAAACGGCTATGGAAGGGTGAGACCTGAAGAAAAATCTCAAAAAGTTGCGAGGGCGAATTCTAGGGGGGGGGGGGGGGTGACTCACGGACTAGCTCTGACCAGAAGGGGGGGGGGCGGGAGGGCGGTCGGACCATATCTACATCCGTAAAAACACCTGACGTAATTTATGGATGCCCCTTTTTCGTGTTACGTAATTAATGATCGCCCCCAAAGCTACGCCGGGATACATCGGAGGGAGGGGGAGATTGTTTCGGAGCCAGGCCACGTAGCTTTACATTCATATTATTTGTCACTGTTAAAATGAGGTACAGAACACACAACAGCATGTGAATATTTATTTCCGTCATTTAACTATCCCTGTATGTTATTTACGATAGTCTGACAAGAGAAAACAGTACAAAATGTCTTCTGGAATGAACAGAGGTTAAGGCTACGTGCTACGACGGGCTATGTGGGGGGAGGGGGTGTTCACAGGACGCCAAAATAGTGCCACGTGGTTTATGGACGCTCCGTCAGGCCGGTCGTCCAGTAGAACCGCATTCGTCCGAGTGACGGCCGACCAGTTCGTCCGATTAACCTCGTCCACTGCGGCCGAACAACGTCCCATCCGCCGTCGTCGCTTCAACACCAAGCGCTCGGGGTGTTTTCACAAAGTGTATAGTGACCTACATTTCGTAGAAACAGACTTTACCTTGCCCTCGCGCTAGATTACGAGGCTCAGGGCCGTATTAGGATCTGTAAACCCACATCTGTATCTAATATCCTGAAATGTAACCACGTATTTTACAGCAATTTTCTAACTGAAAACCTATGAAGGAACATTTGAAATTTATTATTAAACTATAAAAAATATACTGCATCTTGTATGGAAGTCTATAGAATTGTTGAGATAAAACTAAAACAATTGAAAATCATTGCACACCCCTGCTATCAAAGAAAATGCACAGAAAAGGATTAATAAACAAAAATTTATTATTAAACTCACTGTTTGAATAATAACTTAAGGCGCCTATGTTATTGTCCAAATTTATTCAACGCCTTGTCAATATACTCAGTATCCTGAGTCAATAAGTGTTATATATAATGTATAAAAAAAATACAGATGCCCCTCTCTTATAGTAATCCTGCCGGCGCCCATGGTAGTGTAGATAAAGAACGTAAAGTTGAGATTAATGCATATGTTCCTAAATGTGCAAAAATGAGTATTTCAATTTTTTTTTTAAATTGTAATTTTAAACGAACATATAAGGCAAATGCAAGATAAAAGTAGAAGGAATACAACAAACAAGCAACTTTTAATCTCAGTTAATTCAAATTTAGTACTTTCCTAAACTATCCAATTAAAATAATTATTGCAACTACGAAAACGCGCTTGCAATAATTTTCCTTTGCGTAAAAAGTTTTACTCAAATATTTCTAGCAAATATTTACACTAACTGTGTTGAACAACAGTGTTTGAAAAATACTAATCAAGATCAAATCTGTATCTATAAAACGAAAACCGTGTGTATTCGCTCCAGAAAAACTCAAAAACTGATGCGCAGGTTTAAAGACGAGAATCTGAAGTGATTTGTTTGGTATGTCTTATGCCTCAACACAACAAAACGCTGGAGCAGTGAGCGTATAGCGTGAAACACCAAAGATGACATACCACCTAGATGCATTCGTAAAAAAATAATAGCCATCTTTAAACCCCATAGATGGCTCTACCGAATTCGGAGAGGAAAATGCATAAAGTGGAAAATATGTAAATTAATTTTAACAGCATGATGAGAAAACCTTTCGATATCTTCTTTGCTTCTTGAAGCTACTATCTCAGGCCGCACAGCTACAATCTCTGATGTTTGGAAGTGAAATTGTATTCGCTGTTGATAGTAAGTGATGGGTCTCAATATGAAAGTGAACAATTTTAAACCTTAAGTGTTTATTGTTGAACGATTCTGTCTTGACGACATTTCCTGAAAAATCTGATTGTTTCTATTGCTACACGAATCACTGCTGTTATTTCGATGAACACATGTTCCTGATAGGGTGGCTAAAAATATTACAGGAATAAATCAACCCCATTTATTCTATATATTGCAAATGGAGCGACTGGCGTGAAATTCGATTCACATCCGCATAAAACTGACCTCCGTTATGATCTTCAATATTTCCTGTGTGGGCAGATCAACCTAGAGTCCTAGACCATACCCGGCAACGCTCTGCTACTAGAAGATAAAGAAAAAAGAAGATTTGTTCATTAGGAGAGCAACAGCCGTTTGCCATTCGGCCGCATACGTCCGACTGATCCCATTTCGTCCGTCACTCTGCCGAGCAGGTCGTGTCCGGTGGACGCGTCACAATGCCTTTACCTGTCACGTGATTCGACGGTCATATTCGGCCGTATACGTCCGACCGGTCGCTCGGGTGAATTCTGTTCCAGTGCACCACCGGCCTTAGCCTTACCGCAGCTCCTGTGAGATGCCGACCCGCCGCGCATAATAGACGGTTTAGCAGTCGCAGCTTCAGGGGATACAGCAGGTGAAACCAATTCCTAAACATTGTTCCTGTTGTCAACACCGCTTTCCTCAACTCATACAGAACCTATATGTATGTAATTACTCAGTGAGCGTTACACTTCACTGGATAATTAATCGTAAGGCAAGCGAGATAGTTCAAAGATATTGAAGACACTTCTTCATAGCCGTAGTTTGGAGACCGCTTATCTAACTGAAACTGTACTTTCGCGATATCATTGCCATCTGTGAAAGACTCTTGGTACTTTCATTGTAATGCAGATTCACATATACAGGGAAACGCAACCCACTGTTAGCGCTACAAGGAAGAAACTGCTCCCGGCGAGCGAGCGGTCAGCTTCCGGCATTGTTCGACCGTCGGCCGCGGACTATTTCATAATAATTACGCTTCATAAACTTGTATGTGCTAAGCATTTAAATGTGACGTAATTCATTAGCTTACCTTATAAAAGATGCTGGAAGTGTTGACCCTCTTGTGTAATGCACATTTCACATCTTCTGAACATATTTCGAGACACACGCTGCCCTAACTGACTTAATGATTTTTTGGGTGACTATTCTAGTCGAAAAGCGATATCGTCAATTTTCTCCTCTGTGAGAATACGGTTGACCGACAGTCTCTTTTTGTTAAAAAATGAACCCGTTTCTCTTACTTTTTTAACCAGACGCAGAATTGTTGATTTAGCTGGCAGTAAAGCGCCAGCAAATTCGCGACGAAATTTACTGCGACACTTTTTAAACGACTTCTTCTTCACATATGTATCGTAGGGAAATATTCTTTGTTGCAAACTGTACCGTACCATAATTTTACTCACACTCAAACACGGTACAGATTAGTAAGAGTATGAAGCCCCAAACCAGCCAAACCGCAAAGAAACGTTTATTCACAACACTGATTAATAAGAGACTGAAGTCACAAACTAGCTACACTGCAAAGAAACCGTTCTTAACAATGTAAGGGTCCAAATTATACTGCGTCACTGCACTGTTGGGGCAGCGGAGGTGTTAAACAGTGCGGTGATTCACGGTGCCGTGTGGCGGGAGTTGCTGGCCCACTGCCCGAGCAAGTTGCCGACGGCAACAGACTGGGAGGGTAGCGTTTTCCGGCGAACGCCCTGTATTACTTCTATAAGTTTTTTTTTTTTTGTCACAAGCTATTAACTCCTTCAAACCTAACCGAAATCGATAAATGAGATATCCTTTTAAAGATTAAGGTATCCGCTTTGGTCACATCATATTTTAAGAATGAATTTTTTGGAATTCAATCCTTAAAGGGCTAAAGTATCATTATTTCCGCAACGTGTTTTTTGTTACGAGCTATTTGCCCCCCTTTGACACTTTACCGAAATCGATAAATGAGGTATCATTTTACAGATTAAGATCCCCACGTAGGCAATATAATAAATTAGGAACGATTATTCGGAATCTTGTAGGGCAAAACTAATAACTGTGAAAGCCGCGCGTATGAGACAGTTCAGAGTCAAGCCTCTAGATAGCAGTAGCACATACCACAGCGGTTTCAATAAACTGTGTGCTTTCTGTACAATAAATAGCTTATCGGATATTTATTTCTGGTACAGAAACATTTATATTTTTCTATACAATTCCTTTGTAAACATTTCATTCTTCGCGTGCTATAATCACAGCAGCAAATATCACAGATATATGAGTAAGCTGCGAGTATTTTGTTCAGGTTGGTTGTATTCCGTTAAGGTCAGTGACAGTTTTTCAAACATATATTTTAGGCGTTTAAAAGTTTTTCGTAATTGTTTCGGAATATGTTGTAGGTATTTTCTTACAGATTTATTACACTAAACAAGTAAAATTGATTGCTAGTCAAGTCACGAGAGCAAACTATACGAAGTGCAATAGTGTAAAAAACAACATGCTGGTTGAGGTCGCAGGCGAGCAACGACCACACCTCAAAATGCAAATTTAAAATGTAAGTTACTATATAAAACCTGTCCTAGTATACTTATGTAAACAAAACGTCTTGCATGATAATCCAAAACGGATATATAAATATTAGTAATCAAACTGATATATGAATATAAGTAATAGTATGCTTCATATGTAAGAATAATTTTGGTAAATCTAAAAATCATTATATTCAAAAGTCAATAACAAATCACATATTACAGCAAAACTGTACGCTGAAGATACCTCGGCGAGAGGCGAAACGCGT
This sequence comes from Vandiemenella viatica, assembly GCA_031002005.1. Lineage (NCBI taxonomy): Eukaryota > Metazoa > Arthropoda > Insecta > Orthoptera > Morabidae > Vandiemenella > Vandiemenella viatica. Next base: position 47,085 of record JARYHS010008784.1, on the reverse strand, counting down.
CCGGAAAATAAAAACAATATCCACCAGTTGTAATGGCGTATTATTAAACAACAAATACTAATTTACAAAGCAACTGTAGAAGAAAATGGCCTACAATAATCAAATATAAGTAAACATTTGATACAAGTCAGGTGGTTCTTATTTCAGCCTATGACAAACCACAATGGTTATTAATTGTATTCGCAGAATTTTCGCCCGGTTCATGTAGTATTAAAATTAATCAACAACACTAAGTGTGTGTAATCGTTAACGAAACGTAATCGAAACATATGTGAAGTGAAAGGAAATATGAAATGGATAACTTTTTTATTAATTTATGATACACTTTAATTGGCGCGCGTCATGGCCGTTATAAATACCTGATGCGCATTTATTGTCTCTGGTTTCAGCGACTCTCTCTACTAAACTCACCGACAGTTCACATAAATTGCCGAATATAAAATTAATACGTAGTTAACGTGAAAATTAATGCAGCACAATGGAACGGCAGCTGCAGTTACGAGTTATTAATACTTAGCACAGGTTATTTATTCACGAACGGGATTATTTTGCGTGGCAGCTATAATCTCTGCAAACCAGAGAAGCTAATAGTTTTTTTTAGTCTCTCCTAATATTAACAGGAACAAGCGCAGGATGTACGCACAAACACACAGAAATTTTTAACATCAAAACATCTGTAATAAGCACTTGTAAAAGGCTAAGTTTGGTCATTTGTCCATAACGCTGATGAAACGCTCCCGCAACGGGTGGGGATTGTAAATTAATATTCATCTTTGTCTGTAGAATTTCCTGTATTTGGTTTGCTGTGGGTGGTAATAATCACCTCCGAAACCGATGAAGCAATTTCTTACTCTCGTATTATAAATGATGCGTACTTATTCCTGTAAAATAAAGTAATTAGTATCTCTTTACCTAAATCAAATTAAAATATGTAGTCAATGGGTTCACTTTTTAAACACAGTTTATAAAATAACCAAAACACATTTTATGTATTCAATTTTAAGAAGAACAAAGCACCAGAAAAAAATTAACTTCCCTCAGATTTTTCTATTCCTTTGTTACACCACTGATACAGTTTATTCAACATCAACACTATGTATGGATTAGCGTTCTCTTTATGGTTTCATACTTGTTCTCACAACTAACATTCTCTTTTAGTATCCATCAAAGACATTAACAGTGTATCCAGTCCGCTATGCTGCCATCTTTTCTTGCCGGACTTCTTCATGAAAATTAATATTCAACTGCCAAAGATGCTATTTCAACACACTACTCTATGCGTTCACCTACCAATATTATCTTTTTTTTTTTTTTTTTTTTTTTTTTTTTTTTACAAAAGAAAATAAATTAATCTGATGGAAAACTTGATCAATATACTTCTTACCTTTAAATATATAAATACAGAAACAACTGATAATTGGTAAAATTGCGATGGAGCGGCAATCTCCTTACACACATCTCTTTCTCCTTTCCTCTTCCAACCTACTTTTGCCGGCTTCTAATATTTACTTTAAATTCCTTCAGTGTTTCCAGTAAGTTATTCATTAATTCTCTTGGCAATTTATTCCAGTCCCTTATATCCTTTCCTACGAAAGAAAATTACCCTTATGCTTGAAATCGAGTGCCAGCTTATGGTCATGGTCATGGTCATCTTTACACTTCCAAGCACCTCTCTTAATTTTCTCACCAATATCTTTCCATGCTTCATCACCAGTATAGGCTTTGTACACTCCCATGACTCTCTTCACCCTCCTTCTATCCTCCAATGAATCCCACTCCAGCTTCTTTATCATATTAGTTACCGATTGTGTTCTGCGGTAATTTCCAAAAACAAATCTGGCAGCCCTCCTCCGCACCCTCTCCAACTCCTGTATTTGATACCCAAGATGTGGGTCGCATACTACACCACCATATTCCAGCACTGGTCTGGCCAAAATTATGTAACCCAATTCCCTTCATTGTCTTGTACAACCCCTCATCACTCTTTCCAACAGGTGAAGGATTTGAATCTTTTCCCTACCACCTGTGCAATCCGCGTAGAAATGAGTTGCCAAACCATTAAAAGAAAAAATTTATTGCGCTTAAATTGAGATATTAATTATTAGTTGCTTTTATTTATTTATATTCGTCTGATGTAGATTGTTCCGTTAAAGTCTTCGCCTACAGACATGTAAGATCATATATGTTATCTGTGTAAGGTGTTTCTGTGTAATGGGCCACTTTTCTCCTTTTACACATAACCCAAATCGATTAATGAGGTGCACTTTAAGGGGTTCGCTTTGTTAACCTCATAAATGAATAAAGGAATTTATTGTAATTCGACCCTTGAAGGGCAAAAATACAATAATTTTTAAAAGGTGTTTTTTGCGACAAACCATTTATCTCCGTTTATATCTAACCGATATCGATAAATGAAGTTTGATTACGGTGTCGCAGTGCCTTAACTATCCATTTTGGGACACTGACTGTTAGTTCTATTTGATCCAGGTGACTGTACAGGCTTTTTTCGCGTTTATGACGCTTATTAGTGCGGACGAGTGGGCTGTGCTGTGTTTGAGGCTACGGGCATTCAGTCCTCCCAGCGCAGCGGCCCTGGCCCGTGACGTCACGCACGCCGTGACGTCAGAGCGTGCCGTGACGTCACGGGCCCCCGGGAGCGCCGTCACGTGACCCGCAGCGCGGCCGATCAATAGCGACGAAATGTCGGAGGTGGAGCGGACCTCGCACTGACCCCGCTCACACACACCCAGTCCGATTCATTCTCACATACACTCGCGGCAGCGACTCGCTGGGCTATATCGGAGGGAGTTATGAGGAACAACCTGCCTCCCGTCGGCCGCTGTTGTAGGCTAGAGCAGCAGCCGGGACAACATTAACAAATAGAATTTTCTATCGGGCCGCGAAATACTCAAATATCTAGCTTAAATACTTCCCCTTTATTTAGGAAAACATCATTAAAAATGAAATATACATATTTTATAAACTACAGCCCATCAAGAATAGGAACTGAATCTAAAGGGAGGATCACAATAGACACTCTGGCTGTTGCCGATGACGTCACTATCGTATCACATGACTTAGAAACTGCCAGGATCCAAATTGATTTGCTGAAGGAAATTGCTGATCAAACAGGTTTACAGATATCTTTTGAGAAATCGGAATTAATTACTAACATCAAGGATGCACCACCGAAACTTCAAACCAAATACGGAGACATTAATCATGTGCAAAAATTTAAGTACGTTGGTGAGATCATTATGAAAAACGGATTGGACAAAAAAGCTATTCGGGAAAGGATTCGCAAACTAGAAATAGCCTACCAAACTTCGCAAGACGTCTACAATAAAAAATGTCTTTCACAAAATTCTAAGATACATCATTATGAAACAGTTCTGAAACAAGTAGTTTTGTATGCAGCTGAAACCTTGTTCCTGAATGCCGATAAAGGACTTCTGGGAGAAATGGAGAAAAAAGAGAGAAAAATTGTTAGAGAAATTCTGGGTTCCAACTTTAAGAATGGTGTCCAAAAAAAGGAGATCCAACAAAGTCTACAGCAAAATAGAGAAAATCACTGAAACAATCTGCTAAAGACGGGCTCGATTCTATGTCCGCCTCAAACGGATGGAGGAGAACAGACCAACAAAAAAAATCTTTAACTTATTTGATTCCAGACCCAAAACTATAATGCCCTGGATCGTAAATATTAAAGAAGATCTTCATTTGATGGGACTAGAACCAGAAGATGCTTTCAACAGAGATATGTTTCGGAAGAAGTTAATGACAAGTGGGACAAGTCGAGACAAACACTCCAACAGAAGACAGAGGAGCGCAAACAGGCGCAGTCGAAACTTTGAAGGAGTTCTGGGCCCAAAAGAAGAAGAAACTCGCTGCCAAAAGCACAAAGGCTTAACGTGGTCCTAGTTGGCCTCAACGAATAAATAAATAAACTATTAAATATGGTGATATTAAAAGAACATACCTTGGTGAAATTTTGACTCTCAAAGTTAATGAAAAGGCTGCAGTTGCAGATAGGGCGAGAAAGATGGAAACAGCGTTCAGGATATGTCAACAGACGTACAAATCAAAATTACTCTCTTATGAGGGGAAATACAAGCACTGTAGTACAGTAGTGAAGCCAGAGTGTTTATACGCAGGAGAAAAACTAGCTAGAAAGGGATTTAAAGAAATGGAAAAGAATGAAAGAAAAAGAAAGTTTCTAAGTAAAATCTTGGGACCAAAATAAGTCACAGGAAACGAATTCAATTTCCATTTGTGATCGAACCAAGAATTATACGAAAAGTATGAAAATGTATCAAACATAATTAAGAAAAGGAGATTAGTTTTCTATGGACACAACGAGACAATGGAACCAGAAAGAATGGCAAGGAAAATACTCAACTTTCAGGAGAACAGGAAGACTCAAGTTCCATGGGTGAAGGAGGTCCACCAGGATCTGAAAAGATGTGGGATCAGCAGGGAAGACATCGTCATATTACTAATTAAAGGGCACACCTAGTTTTATTATTATTATTCTTTGGGTTATTTATTATATCTTTGAATGTATCGCTGGATTGATTGTAAAGAATAGAATCTTTGTTATTGTGTTCTGGTAATGTTCCGTGATTTTTTCACTGTGAAGTTGAAATAAACTGATCTCAATTTTGGCCTAACGAACCTGCAATCTTCGATTATAGTAATTGCTGATGTTGTAAGTGGACTTAGTGATTAATGTAGATATTTAGAAATATATATATAAAAAATATTTCGACAAGATTTATACCGTGATCAGTATTAATTAATATAAAAATAATCAAGTATATCAGGACTTTCGAAACTGATTAGCGGTTGAAATAAGAAAAAAAGAATCTGTTAAAAGTCGTGAGATATGCCAATTAAGAGACTTATATATGTATAAAAAAAAATCAATGACGAATACAACGAACCAAAGACTGTGTGCGAAAATATATGTTCAGCATTGAACGCAAAGACATTGCAACAGAGGCTTCCTGTAACTTTTTTTGTCGGCGCAGTCGAAGGAGCTACTTTGGTGGGCGTAGTACCACGGGACTACATTTAACAGCGCAGTACAGCGTAACTACCATGGAGGAAGGATACACAGCAGCTAACTACGTGAGACGTCTCACAGGCTCTGGCCTCGCATTCGGGAGGACGCGGGTTCGAATCCCCGTCCAGGCCTTCCAGATTTGGGTTTTCCATGGTTTCCCCAAATCACTCTAGGCGAATGCCGGAGTCCTTCCTTCAAAAGGCCCTGGCCGAATTCCTTGCGCCCAGTCTCATCCCGCCTCTGATGACATAGACGTCATCAAGGCGTAAAGGCAAAAGCAAAACAACTTAAAAAAATATTTTTGCCTAGCAAGTAGGAAGACAAGGGGGAAGCAAGGAACAGCCAATCAGCGTCCAGAGATTGCATGACGTCACGAAGTGAGCAGCCAATCAGCGTTCAAGGTCGTATGACGTCACACGTTAGTTCCTCAACCGGCCGCTAGGGAGCAGCATCTCCCAAGGACTTAATTTCTTTGGGCGCAGATATTCCACTCACCCAGGAGAGTGAAAGCTAGCGGGGGAATTCCGCCGCCCGGGGCGTGTTTACACATGATACGCGCTCTGTTTACTATCCATTAGACGTTGCGACAGGTGTCAACTTGCTCATCCAAGGCATCGGGCGTTTTGGCCTTGCATAACATAGTATCGCGGTTTCCGATAGATGGCGGGGCATGTCTCGATACGCGGTTGTGAAAGCTACAAATATTTCCAGGCATAGGTGCATAGTATCCCGTTTCCCGATAGATGGTGCGGCATGCTTCATTTCTCAACGCTATAGGTATTTAACAAGCTTTTAAGAGAAATATCTCGATGTTTGCGTGAGCGGCTATTGTTTGCTCGGGGAGTCCGACAGGTTACGAAATGGCTCCATTACAGAGCGATACAGCTTGGCTGGTGTGTGTTTGCCATCCACCATTATGAAAGCATAGTTGGCTGGCGGACAAAGTAGGGCGTCCAACACAGCGTTCGAGTGATTGCAGAATTTTGTACAGAGTCTCAGGCTTGCAGCGTATTAGTGTGTTTCCTGCTATCGATAAGGAATTCAGGTTGCGCCATATGCTCATTGCACTGCAAAACCGCCCCAGCAGGATACATAGAAATATTTCAGCATTCACTTCGGTTCAAGAAGAAATTATTACGAGATGAGAATAATTATTATATGTCAGTTTTCGTAGTACAAATCTAAGAAACATTTATGGTACCCCAATCACTCGTGTTTTCAAAACGAAAATCGAAAATTTTGTTTTCATTCTGGGTGAACAGAAAAACTGCTTGAGTCTTTGTATTTAATTAAAAAAATAGACCATGTGAAAGCGTAACTTTTACGTTTAAAACGTGATAATGAACCATGGAATGTCCTGGAATAGCTCAAATTCACGTCTATACAATGCAGTTCTGATATTCGAAATTGGCAGAGGGTGCTTTGCACAAAAAATAACTCTGTGCGAATAACAATAGGAAATACGCGTCAGTACGGTGGGATTCCAATATAATTAATCGTTAATGATAACTCGCGAATTTCTGTCACACCCCCATTATTTTAATATATTAAATTATTGGGGTTTTCCATGATTTCCCCAAATCACTCCAGGTGAATGCCGGGATGCTTCCTTCAAAAGGACATGGCCGAATTCCTTCCCATTCCTTGCTCCCCATCCTTTCCCCGTCTCAAAAGGCCACGTTGTTAGAGAGACGTTAAAAAGTTTAAAAAATGAAATTATTGTGATAAAGTATAGCAATACCACACATACGTTATTCCTTTCAAAATTCGTAGCCTCAAAAACCCATCAATCCTTTCATTGAAACCGAGAGACATTCACCGACGAAGGTAGGGAAAACCATAAAAAAATTCCGTTCATCGAAGCAGGCAGACATTAAAAATTAATACACCGACGAAGAGACGGGAAACAAACTCAATTAGTCACATCATGTTGGATTCGTTGTGAACAATACAATATAGCTCACGAGTGTCACCTACATTCCGTGTATTTTAAAGGATGTATTAAATTGTGTGTAATGAAACACAGACACTTTTTGAACTCAAAGAGGCATTGAAAGGGTTTACTGATGTATGTAAGTGTGACCTCGATGAATTAATAGCTCCTAAACTAAAGCAAAGTTGTCGATTTGAAAACCAGTTTCTTTCTCTACAGACATTCCAGAAGTGAATACATGATGTCAAACCAATCAGCATGTAATTTTTTTTCAAGCCTATTTCTCAACCCTGTCTTTGGACAAGAGGCCACTTGAAAATATTTGTGACAAAGCCTTTCCCACATCTAAGCTAGAAAAAAAATCAAAGTTTCCAGTTTGACAATGGCAAAGCTCAAGGAATGGAAACATCAGTACGACTCCTTATTTCCCTAATCTTATCTCTGTTGCCATTGGTATAAAATATTTAATCACACTCGTAATTGTTGCCATCAAGGTCAAACCTTTGTCGTCTGTATCAATTCTGTTATGCTTTCGTAAGCAATCACAAATTGAGTGTCCTTAGCTGTACTTTGTCTAAAATTCCAATCAATCCCTTGTGACACATCAGTGATTGACACCTTTAACTGTATTTTACAGCACAGCACATATGTTCCAGGAGCGAAATACGTCTGTTAATCTTACTAATTTCACCCATGTCGAATCGAAGTACGCCAGTCCTATGTGATAAAAATCGAGTCACGCTAAGCAAAGAACATGCCTGAGACCATCGCCTGTAACCAAGGTGGAGATATAGAAAATTTACCCACTTCCTTATAGAAGAAATCCAGTGCACTATTCCTAATTCTTTCACCAAGATTCACCCCTAGCCTCATCGCCAACATATGCCCAGCACTTCATCAAACCACCTTCTGTTTTCCAATGATTCCCTGATCAGTTACAGACAGGGTTACCTTCTTTTCGTGCGTTAAAGTAAACCAAAAATTGAAAATTCGCAAAGTCTTCTCCTAATCAGTAGCCAGGTACCAAAATGTTCACTTAAGGTGCTTCTACTGCAGTTTTCCAGGATAATTCACCCCTTTTCCAGGAAATTATTTTTCAATAAATCAGGACCCAGGAGAGTTCTCCATTCGGTTTAAAATGTTCCCATCTAACGCCAACCTTCGGATTCAGGGCCAAGTGTGACATTTGTTTGTAATTGCATGCTTCGTTCAAGTAACCACGATAAAGTTACCATAATGCTCTTAGCTAACTGATAGTTTCTTGGTCATCAAACAGGCATCATAACCCACATTTTAATAGAAGATCCCCACACATCGACAAGTATCCAAAGGTGCAGACACTAGTTCTATTGCGCCGAAGATAGCACCCACGCTTGAACCGTCGTAAATTGTTAGGTCAAAGTGGGTGTTTGGATATTTTATCCACTCAGGCCTTATCATCTAAAGTCTAATGACAGATTGTGGTCATGGCCAACTTAGGCTCCATACACCACTCAGAATTATTCTGCCAATATCCATTCTAACAGCATTATACACCACATACAGCCCCTGACACTCTTCCAATCTCCCAATGACATCCAGTCCAGTTCCTTTATTAAGGCACTTGCTGAATATTTTACACTAATAAATCTAGCTGCTATATTTTGCATCTTGCATTTGATGTACAAAAAATGTGTTCTCCATACTACACTTATATATACAAGAAATGGTCTGACTGTGGGTTTGTACCCAAGTCCTTCACTTCTCTGGTACATCCCCTCATCACCCTCTCTGTTAAATGATTTTTATGTAGTGAAAAACGTGAGAAACACAATTCGTATGCCAACACAAACGGCAGTAAACTGTAAAGAGTACAGTGAAATGGGAGATTGCCTAAGCCCTGAAGCAATGGTTAATGGACATTTTGGTACCTGGCTACTGATTAGCAGAAGACTCTGCGAATTTTTGGTTTACTTTAACGCACGAAAAAAAAGGTAACTGATCAGGGATTGGAGTGGGAATCATTGGAAAACAGAATGAAGTTCGGGGAAGTGTTGTGGGTATGTTGGCGATGAGGCTAGAGGTGGATCTTGGTGAAAGAATTAGGAATAGTGCACTGGATTTCTTCTATAAGGGAGTGTGTAAATCTTCTATATCTCCACCTTGGTCACAGGCGATGGTCTCAGGCATGTTCTGTGCTTAGCGTGACTCCATTTTTTTTATCACATAGGACTGGCGTACTTAGATTCCACAGGTGTGAAATTAGTAAGATTAACAGACGGTATTTCGTTCCTGGAACATAAGTGCTGTACTGTAAAATACAGTTAAAGGTGTCAATCACTGATGTGTCACAAGGGAAAAGTACAGCTAAGGACACTCAATTTGTGGTTGCTTACGAAAGCATAACAGAATTGATACATAGATTGGCCTGGATAGACAAACGACAAAGGTTTGACCTGGATGGCAACAATTACGAGTCTGGTTTTCAAATCGACAACTTTGCTTTAGTTTAGAGGCTCTCAACCAATCGAGGTTATACTTACATCCATCAGTAAACCCCTTCAATGCCTCTTTGAGTCCAAAAAGTGTCTGTGTTTCATTACACATAATTTAATACATCCTTTAAAATACACGGTCTGTAGGTGACACTCGTGAGTTATATTATATTGTTCATAATGAGTCCATCATGATGTGAAAAAGTGAGATTGTTTCCAGTCTCTTCGTCGGTGAATTAATTTTTAATGTCTGCCTGCTTTGATGAACGGAATTTATGTTAACAGCGAGGTCTTTAGAGACGGGAAAGGATGGGGGGCAAGGAATGGCCTTTTGAAGGTAGCATCCCCCCGGCATTCACCTGGAGTGATTTTGGAAACCCAAATCTGGATGCCCGGAACCGCCGTCCTCTCGAATGCAAGGCTAGAACGCTAAATAATTTCATGAAAACAGGTACACATAGAATTTATATCTGGAGTTTATGACGTTTTTTCCCCAAAATCATCAGACAGACGAGGTATCACCATACTTACCCTTACATGCACAAAGAGAGACGCAGATACACATGTCCAAGACTACAGAGAGTTCAACACAACTACCGGTACCAATCATGGAAACAAAAAAGTGGTGTAGTACTCTCTTGCATCATGACTGGCTGAAAAACAGAAGTCTCCTTACATATCATCAGCCTGGCGAGATAGAAGGTGTGCAAAAGATGGCATGTTTTCACAATAAACCTAAGTGTTTATACCATAAATAGTGTTCATCACGCCCAGTTGATTACATTTACCATCAACACGTCTCTCCCACACCGCAACCATTTCTACCATTCAGTAAAAAAAGTGACGCAGGTACCATGAGTTGCAATAGACACTTGACCATCAGGTCGCACCCACAAATCCATACATCTCAATACACTAGCACAAACAAACATAAGTGGAGGGACAGCAAAATCATTCGTCCAGACAGACGTGTTTATAGAAAGTATCACCATATTTACGCATACAGACACAGAGAGAGACGCATATTTCCATGCTTTCAGCAAGCTAGACACAACAACCAGCCCAATCATGGCGACGAAAAAGTGGGGTAGAACCCCCATGACTCATAACTGACCAAAAAATCATCAGTAACATATGTTCCAGGTACCATACTCTTCACATCAGCATCATCTCATTTATCTCACACTATAGACCTCACTATCATCCAGTATCATGTGTGCTAGGTACAAAACTGTTTATATCAGCACCACCACGTGTATCCCACACCTAAGCCTTTTCTGCCATTCAGTAACATGTACCACGCGTAGCAGTAGACATCTGGTCATCAGACAGATATCATAACTCCCATGTTCATACTAGGTCTCAACCAAAAATCTGTATGTCACCTCACACAAGCAAGGTATCACCACATTTACGAAAAAAACACACAGAGATAGAGACGCATACACACGTTCATTTCCAGGCCTACAGCGATCTCGACTCAACAACTAGCCCAATCATGGCAACGAGAAAAGTGGAACAGAACACCCATGACTGGCCAAAAATCATAGAAAGACACACATACATACACACTAACATGTCAATGCATTCAAACAATTCCATTCATCACCACACATAACTGGAGGAAAAACTGAAGAGTTACAGGATGTGTGAAGTTTGAAATCACAGCCACATCTCTCCCACACCGCAACCCTTTCTGTCATTTAGTAACATGTGACCCAGGTACCATGAGTTACAATAGACACTTGTCTATCAGACAGATATCATAACCTCCATATTCATACTAGGTCTCACCCACAAACCCATACGTCTCCAGACAAGCACAAACATATGGGAGGAACAGCAATTCATACGTCCAGATAAATGAGTTTAAGGAAGGTATCACCATACTTACGCACACAGACACATATATCCATGCCTACAGCGAGCTCAACACAACAACGAGCCCAATCATGGAAAAGAAAAAGTGGGACAGAACCCCCATGGCTCAAGACTGAGGAAAAAAAAATCATCATTAACATGTGTTCCAAGTAACAAACTCCTCACATCAAAATCATATCATTTAACTCACACTACAGACCTCTCTGCCATTCAGTATCGTTGGTAATATGTACAAAGCTGTTCACCACCTCTATCCCACGCCACAAGCCTTTTCTGCTATTCAGTAATATTTGCCCCACGTACCACGAGTATCAGTAATCACATGGTCATCAGACAAATATCATAACTCCCATACTCATACTAGACCTCACACACAAACATAACTGACCAAAAAACCATCAGACAGACGTTAGAGTGTGTGCAAAGGATGACATGTTTTTGCCATACACCTCAGTACTTATCACATTATCAATTAATTACATCAACACATAGGTAGCCAGTCATTGTGAAATCTCAAAGTCGAATATAATCCTATCGTGATAGACACACAGCCACATAGAAAGACACACAATCACATGTCCATGCATACACACAGTTACCATACATCACCACACACATACACGTAACTGGAGGAAAAGGACTGAACACCATAGGTCCAGACTGAATAGCTACAGGATGTGCGAAATATTTCATTTCTTTGCCACAAACCTCGGTGCTCATCATACCCAAATGATTACATCTACATAGGTGGCCACTGATGGAAAAATCTCAAGTAGACTCCTACCACCATAATTACACACATAACCACACAGGAACACGCGCACACACACATACAGTATGTCCATGCATATACCACAATTTCATAAGTTACCACATACATACAAGTAACTGCAGGAAAGGGACCCGACACACGACGTCCACACCGAAGTGTTACATGATAGGCAGACCATAGTATGTCTTTCCAATGCACCTCAGTGCTCACCACATTAACTTGATTTTTAATGTGTCATCAGTACACCTGGTGGCTGGAACTAAGCACTTGGCAATGTTTGGTCAAAAGTCATTTGTTAATAGCAGCTCATCAAAGACAAATTTTGGGCCAACCTGCCTGGGCGGGCGCAGCGGGAGGGACTGTTACTCGTTCGCACTAGCGATCAGCTCAGCCCAGTTCTTAACGGAGCGTCCATAAATTACGTGGCTTGGTCTATGAGAGTGGGGGAAGGTTTGACTGGGAAGCTACGCTGCGCTACGTGGGGGCGGGGGGGGGGGAGGGGAGATTTCGTGTCAAGCGACGTAGCTTTCCATTCATATTATTTGTCACAGTTAAAATAAGGTACAGAACACACAACAGCATGTGAATTTTTATTTCCGTCATTAAATTATCTCCGTATGTAATTTACGATAGTCTGACAAGAGAAAACAGTACAAAATCTCTTCTGGAATCAATAGATAAAAAGCTGCGTACCACGAGGGGGGGGGGCGTAGAGGCAAAAGCAATGTGGGGGTACGTGTAGGGGGGGGGGGGTTCACAGGAGGCCATAATCGAGCCGCGTGGTTTATGGACGGTCCCTAACTGTTGCTGATGTTCAGGTGGACCCGCCACGCCGTGACCTTACCCAGTAGTGTGCGCGCTCTCATTGTATTACGTGCGTAACGTGCGAGGCGATTTTTGACCTCAAGGCCACGGGTCTATTTCTTTGTCCGTGCATAGTGGAGAAAACAGCGGGAGATGCTTTTTTATAGCGACTAAATCCTTTTAATAATGTTATGTTGTAAACGCGTCAGGTATGAAATATCTAGCTTCCTGCATGGAGCAGGGATACAGATTCGAACCCACGCACCCTGAGATGAGGACAGGTGGATACCTGCTCTCGGGTTTTACTGCGCGGCCGAACATCAAACAAAACGGAGTACAACAACGGAATTCATTACAGGTGAATCAATACAGTAGAGGACTGTAAACAGCTGCAGGGTGATCTGGACAGGATATCTAGTTGGATTGGTAAACATGGGATGAAGATAAATGCAAAGAAGAGTCAGCTAATTAGATACACAAAAAAAGGTTGATTATGATTATAAGGTGGGGAAAGAACAGCTTGTTGAAGACTTGAAATGTAAATATCTTGGCATTAAATTTGATAACAAGCTTAACTGGGCAGGACACATTAGACAGGTGGTAGGAAAAGGTTTCAAAATTCTGCACTTGTTGGAGAGAGTGATGAGGGGATGCACGAGAGAAGTAAAGGAATTGGGTTACAAAACTTTGGTCAGACCATTGCTCGAATATGGTGGTGTATTTTGGGACCAACATTTTGAGTATTAAATACAGGAGTTGGACAGGATGCAAAAAAATGGCTGCTAGATTTGTGTCTGGAAATTATCGCAGAATGCTATCAGCAACAGATATGATAAAAGAGCTGGAATGGGACTCACTGGAAGACAGGAGGAGGGTGAAGAGGGTCGTGGGAGTGTACAAGGCGTATATTGGTGATGAGGTGTGGAAAGATATTGAAGTAAGAATTAAAAGTAATGCATGGCAGGGAAAAGATGACCATGACCACAAGCTGTCACTCGATTTCAGGCACAAGGGTGTAGGAAGATTTTCTTTCGTAGGTAAGGATGTCATGGAATGATGGAATGGAGTAAAGTATGAAAGTGATGAATGTGTTACTAGAATCACTGAAAGAATTAAAATTTTAAATTCGTAAAGGGCGAAAGTGGATGGATGAGGGAATTTCTCTCAAAGAATTTAAGGTAAATACTGATGAGGAAAGTGGAAATTAGCGTGTACGAAAATTGCCCTCGGAGCAGGCCCAGTGTAAAAGTAAAGCAGTTTGACTCCTCCTACATGTTGCACTGCGTAGGGTTTCTAAAATCAACCCGCATGTCCACATCCCCTCTTGCTCCCTGCGGCTAGGCGTGTAAACCCCACTCAAAGCCCTTTGTCGATAAATCATCAAGGGCGCGTTCGTACAAGATAAACTAAGAGATAAACATTGGGTGAAAAGAGACGGAGTACAGAAGAAGGGCAGAAAGTAGGGCAGACAGTCAGCATCTCGTGGTTGGCTGATGAGGTTTTCCTGTTTCGAGTATTACACTTATGATTTACGTCGAGGTCATTAGAGGCAGGAAAGGAAGGGAGCAAGGAATAGAAATGAATTCGGCCATGGCCTTTTCAATGAACCATCACGCCACTTGCATGGAGTGATTTTGGGAAACCGTGGAATACCCAAATCTGGATGCCCGGACAGGGATTCGAAGTCGCATCCTCTGGAATGCGAGGCCAGACCTTTGCCGCTCACCCACAAAACCAAAGCAAAACAAAAGTGATTAAATGTGGCAAAAATTACAGCAATCATAGATGATTAAATATCATAAAAGGATCAATTACAATAGGAGAAGTAAATTATTTCTGCTACTTAGGAAGTGAAATTCCAACCGGTGGCCGAAGCAGAATAGCACCAGTGGAAACAGCCTTCTCTAAAAATAGAAACCTTGTAGTTTCAAATATTGATCTAGGAATTAGAAAGAACTTTTTAAAACTCTATGTGTGGAGCACAGCACTTTATGGTAGCGAAACATGGACTTTAGGAATACCAGAAAGAAGGAAAATTGAAGCATTTGAAATGTGGTGTTACAGAAGAATGCTGAAAATTAGGTGGACAGACAAAGTAAGAAATGAACGAGTTTTGGAAATGATGGGTGAGGAAAGAAGTTTGTGGAAGATTCTGACAGAAAGAACATACAGGCTGGTAGGTCATGTTTTGAGACATGCTGGATTGGTTAATTTTTTAGTGGAGGAAACAGTCGAAGGTAAGAACTGTAGAGGAAGACAGAGATTAGAATATATAAAGGAGATAATAGAGGACTGTAAACAGCTGCAGGGTGATCTGGACAGGATATCTAGTTGGGTTGGTAAAAATGGGATGAAGATAAATGCAAAGAAGAGTCAGCTTATTAGATACACAGATAAAAAACAAAAGGTTAATTATGAATATAAGGTGAGGAAAGAATTGCTTGCTGAAGACTTGAAATGTAAATCTTGGTATTACATTTGATAACAAGCTTAACTGGGCAGGACACATTGGACAGGTGGTAGAAAAAGGTTTCAAAATTCTGCACTTGTTGGAGAGAGTGATGAGGGAATGTACGAAAGAAGTAAAGAAATGTTTAAACAAGAGACTTTGTTCTGTTTAAAATTTTACTGTAGGTATAGATAAACGTTTCTGGTATTTGTCGTTACAAATATATGCAACAGTCGATATTGGAAGCAAATTTTCATCTCCTAGATAATACCGTTTTTGATTTATACCCTGTATATATGTGATTACCAGGAAAATACTTTAAGGTAACGAAATTAAGGAAGGATAGGAAAATAAGACCCAAAACTCATCACAAATGACAGCGGCTGATATATACAGTTTAACGTGGACTCCGAACCACGGAAGCGTTCTGGCGTACTTCACATTACACAGCAAGCTGTGCCAGAGGTGAAGGTCGGGTTAGGGGGCATCCATAAATTACGTGAGGTGAAATAGGGGAGGGGGGGGTCCGGCAAAATCTCACCAGATCTCACCAAGGGGGAGGGGGGGTCTACGGAAATCTCACGTGAGATTTTGCGAAAAATTTGGGAGGTCTAAAGGTCTAAAATTTGCGGCAAAGTCGATTTTAGGAGGGTATTTCGTCTAAAAAAGGTAGGGTGTGACCTAAAAAAAAGTTTCCAGGGCGATTTCTAGGGGGGGTTCTCACGGACCAGATCTCACCAGAGGGGGGGGGGGGTCCGGCCAGATCTCACGAAATCTCACCAGGGGGGAGGGGGGTCCAGAAATCTGGAAAAACACCTCACGTAATTTATGGATGCCCCCTTAAGGGTCTATGAAAATCCTCGCCGAGACAGGGATTTCAGCCGGGGACTTTTCGATCCACAGTCAGACAGCTTAACCACTGAGCCACTTAAAGAAAAAACAATTATACAGTAAAAATAAATACAAGAAAATATATCAGTTCTCTATACTTAACAGTCTGTTAACACTACAAGCTCTTGGGTAGAAGTATTTTTCTTATGTTTTGTTCCATTATGCATACGGTTCAATTGTCTTTGTGTTGAGAGTTATAATTATAATTTTCACAAGACGGCTGTGCAATTGGGTACAAGCGAACTCGTGTCGTCTTGCGATCTGGTGACGAGAGTTTCAATTTGCCGCGCATTCCGCGTCTGTCGGAGCTCTAAGGCAGATGATAGATTGCAAATCTTCTTCTTCTTCTTTAACATCTGGAAGCTGTGGAACATTTTCCTCAATTGCTGATAATACTGATAAATAAATGCTGCCGAAGCAATTGAAACCTCTGAAGATGCTTCTATAAAAGGAGTGAAACACATTCGCAAACCAAATAAACGAACAAACATTCTACAGTATTTATATATCAACTTCCTCTTCTTTCGGTTCTGTCCTACTTAGGACTAGGCGAAGCAACTGGTTTATGGGTCGCCTCATCTTCTCCTCTCAGAGTGTCTTCATTCTTCCACTGTGCCTCCTTCTTCTTTCTTCAGACCACGTGGTCTTGGACTTTGTACATTGTCCCAGCAACCCCTTTAGTTTATCAGTTTTAGTCTGAAACTCTCTTCTATTCTCTGTCCCATTCGGATGGATCCCAACTTTTTCCACATATTTTCTCGTCTCCTCGTCCCATTTTGTCTTCGCCTTTAATTAGTTGAATATTGTTTTTTCTAACCTACTTTCACTCATTGCCTTAAGATGTCCGTGAAATATCAGCCTTCCCTTGTACATTGTGTCTGTAATTTTCTCTGCCTACCTATTTAAATATTCATTCTTCCTTTTCCACAAATTACCTTTTTTTTCTTTACTGATACTATTCTCTCTTTATTTTTGCCTCTAACTCGTGAATCTCCATTTCCTTCTTACCTGGTCATTGCGTCTGTCCTGACAACTGCCGTATAAACTCCATTCTGTGCTTCGTACGAAATCGCTTTCTCATTGTTTCTGTTTTGTGTTGTCCTATAAGCTAGTTCCACCTTTTTAGTTCTTGCTTTATTCACTTTCTTATCACACCTATTCAGTTAGATCCATTTACCCAGATATTTAAATATGTTCACTGTCTTAAATTTTCCAGACTTTGTTTTCAAACATTTTTCATTATTGTGCTTGTGTTCTATATATTCTGATTTTACATGTGAGATAATGGATCCTGCTTTTTAAGCAGTATCGCGCAATTTTCGAACTATTTTTTGAGCTTCTCCTTTATTTTCTGGTAGTAATTCCACATCATCAGCAAAGACAAGATTGTAGATCTATTTGTAACTAAAATTACCTTATAGAGCTTTATAGTGTTGTAGCCCTCCAACAATATGATTTTACGAAATTTTCAATACGATTCATCTCTACATACCCCTTACAAACCACGTCCTCAATTATCTGCTTCATATAAAGCTCTGTCTTCCTCTACAGTTCTTACCTTCCACTGTTCCCTCCACCAGCAAATTAACCAATCCAGCATGTCTCAAAATATGACCTACCAGCCTGTCTCTTCTTTCTGTAAGCTTCTTCCACAAACTTCTTTCCTCGCCCATCATTTCCTAAAATCAACCATTTCGTATTTTGTCTGTCCACCTAATTTTCAGCCTTCTTCTGTAGCACCACATTTCAAATGCTTCAAGTTTCTTTCTTTCCGGTATTCCTAAAGTCCATGTTTCACTACCATAAAGTGCTGTGCTCCACACAAAGAGTTGTAAAAAGTTATTTCTGAGTCCTTCATCAATGTTTGAAACTAAAAGATTTTATATTTAATCTACTGTGATTGGTATTATTTCTGCTACATTTCATCACTTTTGTCTCGCTTTGATCTATATTCAGTCCAAAATCTTCCTTCAGTATTTTGTTGATGCCATTCAGTAACTTCTCAATATGTAATCGTAAGTTTTCCCGGCGAATCTGATGTTTGAAGATCTCTCGGGCGTACATCTACGACCAAATGACCCAGCTGCACGCCCGAGAGATCCTCAGCCCTCTCTGCTAACAAGACAATGTCATCAGCAAATCGTAGCATACTGAACACTTACGCCACATCAAAACTTTTCTTTTACTTTCTTCATTGCTTCTTCTACATACTAGTTGAATATTAACGGGCATAGACTACAACCTTGTCTCACACCCTTTTTAACTGATGCATGTCTCTCATGGTTATCTACTTTTATTATAGCCACATGATTCTTATATAGTTTGTAGAGTATTCTTTTATCTCGATGTGTTAGACCTGTCTTCTTTAAAATTTTGAACATCTTGTCCCACCTAACATTATCTAAAACTTATTCTGAATCAACAAACGCCATAAACATATCTTTGTTTTTCTTGATCCACCGTTCGAGTAGATATTAATCTTGACGCCGGAAACTCATATCGGGTGTATTACAGCCCTGTGACGGGGTATACAGTTGGTGACAGGATTGCCAACCATACTTTATAACAAAGTATCAAACTTTGTTTTCGGTTGCTGTACTTTATACTTTGTTTTCGGTTGTTGTACTTTATACTTTGTTTTCGGTTGTTGTACTTTATACTTTGTTTTCGGTTGTTGTACTTTATACTTTGTTCTTGATTGTTGTACTTTATACTTTTTCCTACCAGTATTTTTCTTACGGCTTTACACTTCGTCGAAGTCATTAGAGGCGGGATAGGACTGGGGGCAAGGAACGGGAAGGTATTCGGCCATGTCCTTTTGATGGAAGCATCCCCGTATTCACCTGGAATGATTTGGGAAACCATGGAAAACCCAAATATGGATGCCCCGACGGGGATTCGAACCGACGTCCTCCTGAATGCGAGGCCAGAGCGTTACTGCTCACCTATCTCACCACGCTCCGTCCTACCAATAAAGTACGTGAAAATACTTTATTTGCAGTAAAATATACAATTCTTGGAATAAAACTTTCTTGTGCTAGTTCCACAACTTGGTATGAACAAGAAAAAGTGCCCATCGGTCGCGGATTGTTTGTCGGCGCGCGTCCTTGGATCTGTGTGTTTAACCCGGATATGTGAAAACTGCGACCAGTGAAATTTGCGGCCAACCTAAAATCTGCGAAATCTGCGGCCAACACCTCTTCTCTTTGTGTCATGCCGCGCCGTCCTAATCACTCTAAACGCCCCTTTAAACGACCCGACCTAGTCTCACTAAATCGTGGCCTGGAAGTTTTTACGTGAACAAATTATTTTACATTACACGCCCGAAACAGGCAAGTTAATTTCTATTTTTTTTTTTTAATAGACATGCAAATGTTTCACAGGTTAAGTATTATTTCTTAGACTTTTTTCGCACTCGTTACTGAAAGCTGAATTTTTTGCTGATCTGCAACACTTCGGAAAATCCAGTGCGGTACTAACTAGATCGGAGTGGCCGAGGTCGTCTAGAGGCGGCCATACACGATCGCTCCATCCGTCCAAATGGAGCGATGTCACTCCATTATCGTGTCGTCTGTGGGGAAATTTGATGTGGATGACGTTAACCCACAACTGCTGATGGTAGAATATTTTTTCCTACACTAGTTTCTTATCTGCTTAACGTCTCTCTAACAGCGAGGTCTTTAGAGACGGGAAAGGATGGGGGGCAAGGAATAGGAAGGAATTCGGCCATGGCCTTTTGAAGGAAGCATCCCGGAATTTACCTGGAGTGATTTGGGAAAGCATGGAAAACCCAAATCTGGATGCCCGGACGGGGATTCGAACCGCCGTCCTCCCGAATGGGAGGCCTCCTGCACTAGTAATGTGAGGCAAAGGGAGATTTTGCATGAAATCTACTACGATTCTCTGGGCATCTGCCTCGTTATTACAATTCTTTTCTACGTCTTTTAAGCAAGAATAAAACTTGTATTTTAATAACAGATATAAACTATAAAACATCTGTAGTGTCAACCTGCTGTTTAGAAACATTGGCTACAAACGTAGCAATCCGCTCAGAGCGCCGGCGGAGCGGCTTTTAACAATACAACCAGTTTGATCCTATTCTATAATAAACATACCGCTACAGCATTGTTGAGAATTCTGGCCGCAGATTTCACTGGCCGCAAATTTCACTGGGCGCAGTTTTCGCGACACCGGTTAACTAAGGACATCTTTATTTCAGATTGGTCTTTTCATCTTCAGCATGAGCATCCGATTGTTGGATTTTCTAATAACTTTAGCTGCTCATGATCTGCTAGAGCTATATCTTAAGCGCCCCACACACTTACAGTTTATCTGAAGGCACTGGACTGTCAGTTTATCGTAGTTGGACACACACCTACAGTCGATATTAAGATCATAGACTGCAGGTATTGCGTAACTGTCAGTGTGTGGATTGTTGAGATCGTGGCCTGAACTGCCAGCAGTCCACAGTTAACAATCTTTGAAGTTTACGATCTCAAGGCCAAAACGGACACACACACGCAGTTCGACTGCAGTCACCGCGCCTGACAGATACGTTATTCTGTGCCTGACGACAGGCCACAGATCTTTCGCGCTGTTTAATCTGTTTTGGACTGTCAGGAAAATGGACAACAAACCGCAATCATTTCATCATTTACTGAATTATATCGGCAATTTCCATGTTTGTGGAAGGTAAAAGATGAGTCATGTGCAAATAAAAAAAAGATCCAGACGCTTCAGAACTGTCATAGTTTTTGATTTAAAAAAAAATGCAATAACTAACTGTATATGGAATTGAGCGTATTCTGTCTATATTTTGGCTATAAGTTACATTTTCTATATATTTCTATCTTTTCCGTGGTTTATCTATCTATAATATAAAAATGAATCGCAAAATGTGTTGGTAAGCGCATAACTCAACAACGCCTGGACCAATTTGGCCAATTTTTTTTTTTAAATGTTCGTTGGAGTTCAAGGATGGTTTTTACGGCGAGAAAAATTCGAATAATTGCCGGAAAATCCCTTAAAACAGCCCTTTTCTTTTTCCAACCCTTAAAACAGCCCTTTTCTTTTACCCATATAAACATTTCCTATACCATTTATCAGATTGCAATGAAACTTTGGAAAGTTTTCGAGTGTGCGTCTGCAAAGGTTCCTGTGAAAAAAAATTTCCAAAAAGTCAGCCCTATTCCCAATAACACCCCATAATTTAGCCAAACCACATTTTTTATTCGATTTAGATAGGAATTTGTACACTTATACTTTAAAACAAACAGAAAAATACTGCCAACATATGATTTCCGAATATTCATCCCCTCTCCCCCTTTCCACCCCCATTACGTTTTTACCCCATAATTTAGGCAAAACCACATTTTTTATTCGATTTAGATAGGAATTTGTACACTTATACTTTAAAACAAACAGAAAAATACTGCCAACATATGATTTCCGAATATTCATCCCCTCTCCCCCTTTCCACCACCATTACGTTTTTACCCCATAATTTAGGCAAACCATATTTTTATCCGATTTAGATAAGAATTTGTACACTTGTACTTTAAAACAAACAGAAAAATACTGCCAACATATGATTTCCGAATATTCATCTCCTCTCCCCCTTTCCACCCCCATTACGTTTTTACCCCATAATTTAGGCAAACCAAATCTTTTATCCGATTTAGATAAGAATTTGTACACTTATACTTTAAAACAAACAGAAAAATACTGCCTATGTATGGTTTCCGAATATTCATCCCCTCTCCCCCTTTCCAAACCCATTACATTTTTACCCCATAATTTAGGCAAAACCACATTTTTTATTCGATTTAGATAGGAATTTGTACACTTATACTTTAAAACAAACAGAAAAATACTGCCAACATATGATTTCCGAATATTCATCCCCTCTCCCCCTTTCCACCACCATTACGTTTTTACCCCATAATTTAGGCAAACCATATTTTTATCCGATTTAGATAAGAATTTGTACACTTGTACTTTAAAACAAACAGAAAAATACTGCCAACATATGATTTCCGAATATTCATCTCCTCTCCCCCTTTCCACCCCCATTACGTTTTTACCCCATAATTTAGGCAAACCAAATCTTTTATCCGATTTAGATAAGAATTTGTACACTTATACTTTAAAACAAACAGAAAAATACTGCCTACGTATGGTTTCCGAATATTCATCCCCTATCCCCCTTTCCAACCCCATTACGTTTTCACCCCATAATTTAGGCAAACCTCATTTTTATCCGATTTAGATAAGAATTTGTACACGTATACTTTAAAAAAGAGAGAGAAATACTGTACACATTAATTTCACAAAAACCCAATTCCTCTCCTCTCTTTCCACCACCTTAATTACACCCTCTGTCTGTCTATCTGTTTGTCCTCTATGCGCTCCTAAACCGTTCGTCCGATTATGGTGAAACTTTGGTGAGTTGTCGAGTGCGCATCCGGGGTGGTTCCTAAGAAATAAAATTTCCAAAAAACCACCTCATCTTCCCCATTACACCCCATAACTTAACAAAACCTACGGATTTTATCCGATTTGTACGGAAATTTGCGTACATATACTTTAAAATAAACAGAAAATCACTGTCTACATTTGGATTCCAAAAACGCACCCCCTTTCCCCCTTCCCGCCCCTTAATTTTTACACAAACCTACACTTTTTATCAGATTTCGATGGAACTTTGCACGCATATACTATTAATAAAATAGAAAAATGCTGTAGACATTAATTTTACAAAAACACAATCCCTCTCACCCTTTCTACCCCAAAACCACCCCCTCTTCCCCTTGCATCCCATAATTTAAAAAATACCCACAGATTTTATCTGATTTTGATGGAAATTGGCACACAGAAAAACACTATAGACATTATTTTTACCAAAACCTAATCCCTCTCCCCTTTTCCACCCAAAAACCACCTCCTCATCCCTCCTACTCCCCATAAATTAAGAAAACCTACAGATTTTAACCAATTCTTTAAAACAAATTGAAAAATGTTGCTTACGTAGGGTTTCCAAAAACGCCATCCCTCATACCCCTTCACATCCCCCTAATTTAAACAAATACACAGATTACTTTAAAACAAACAGGAAAATACTATCTACATGTGGATTCCAAAAAGGCAACCCCTTCGTCCCCTTTACATCCCCTTAATTTTTTGCCACTGTGTCATATATAAAGGTACAGTTTTTACCCGATTTTGAAGGAATTTTAACACAGGTATACTTTAAAACAAGCAGAAAAATACTATGTAAATTTGGTTAGCCTAATCCCACCCCTCTTCCCTTTTACCCCCTCCCTTCTTAATTTCCAATTATATTTATCAAAACCCACAAATTTTTATCCGATTATGATGAAACTCTGTTGAGTTGTACAGAGTACGGCTGGGAAGGTTCCTGATTTTTTTTTAAAAAAACCCTCAACCCCTTAATTTAAACAAACCCATAGAATTAATCAGATTTCCACCAAAATTTGCAACATATGGTATCCAAAATTGCAACCCCTTTTCCCCTTTAAACCCCCTTAATTTTTGCCAGTATACCTTACATAAAGCCAGTTTTTTTCCAACTTTTTAAGGAACTTTGCACACATATACTTTAAAATAAACTGAAAAATACTGTCTACATTTGGTATGCCTAAACCAAGTCAAGCAATAGCGAAGCATTGCCGGGTCAGCTAGTTATAATATAAAAAGTTACTGAACATTAAACAAAATAAAAATTATTCTTACCTGTATGTAAAAATCCTTGAGAGTCTGGTAAATAAATTTTCCAGTTTCTGGTATTATCATATAAAGTGCTAGTGATGAAATTCTCGAAGGAAACTTTAAATCTTCAAAACTCTGACCCGTAGCCAAAAATCTCAAGGTGAATATCGGTCTTTCTTCTGCAGTAATTGCTTGGCACATTCGGGTGTCTGCTTTTGTGATGAAACTAAACTTAACAGTTCATTGAAATTTTCGTCACACATTCACAATTAATTAAGTCATCCGTATGTGATTGTCGTAGTTCACGCAACAATGTCATGTGGGAACGATTACTCTTTCCTTGCAACCACTCTTTCATCCAAAACCCCTTTTCGCGTCACGGTGTTGAGAATAATAACATATTATTCAAGATCGCAATCGCACAACGTTTTCTTCGTAATAAAATGCCACCCATTATGAACGTGAATTATGTTAATGAAACAGTGAATTTGAAACGAACAACTGCACTGCATCCGCGCGAGTTCAAACGACAGTCTACTGGACTGAAGTTAAAAATCTTCAGTCCACGGGCCTGAAGTTCACGGACTCTAGTGAGTGGGCAGCACACAGTCCATGGCCTGTACAGACCACCGCCTACAGGCAGTTGTCGTTTATGTGTGTGGTGCTTTGAGATTTCAGCCTACAGTTCTTAGTCACAGGCATCGGCCTGCAGTTCGTCTGTAAGTGTGTGGGGCGCTTAAGACCAGGCTTACGCCCGCAAGGCAAGTCAAAAAAGAATGCAAAATAAACTGGTGCCAGAAACATTTAGGCAGGCACAAAGTAATGGTACAATTTTTTTTTAACTGCTTAACGTCTCTTAACAGTGAGGTCTTTAGAGACGGGAAAGGATGGGGGGCAAGGAATTGGAAGGAATTCGGCCATGGCCTATAAAGGAAGCATTCCGGCATTTGCCTGGAGTGATTTGGGAATTCCATCAATATCGGTATATCCATTTAGACGACAAAAACTTACTTTCGCATATATATTATTATTATTAGTGAAGATCACACACACTAACTGCGAGACAAACAACCGCTGAATGATCAATACAGCGTAGAAAGTGTACACCTACAGCATTGTTAGCCCGCGTACGATTTGCCAAGCATTTCACACCTGAATTTTTGATATCTACAGTTTAATATGGAATCTGAAAAACTGACCGTCCAGACATTATGGTATAACAGATTACCTAAAGAAAAGAATAAGAATAATTACTCTGAGAAAGAAATTGGTAGCTTTGGTAATGCTGAAAAAAATAGAGGATAGCAATTCGATCGGACGAGCGTGGTAAAAAAAGTTCGTTTGTTCGCTTTAAGTTTTAAAAGTTGCTGCTAGCAAAGGACTTGTATATCTTCGGATTTTTAAGTGTTTTATAATATGTTAATAAAAGTGAATGAAGTCATAGAAGTTTTACTACTTATTTCAAATATGAAAGAAGAAACTAATAAGCATTAAGCTGAAAGTTCACTCATTCACGAGTTCAAAACGATTTTGTATCCCAGCTCTGACACTAAAAGAAGAACATGTAAAAATGCAACATTAAAAGGGAGTAGAATCATAGAAATTACTACGATATAGTAATATAAAATGCGATAGCATGGCTCCTACAATCAAAAATATTTAACTGCATCGAGATTTGAACCGGAAGCTACGGTCCAAACATTAGTAATCAAGGCCGTTAACCACTGAGCTACTGCAGAGTCTTACACATCCTCAGCGTCTGTCTATGTTCGTGTCAGTAATTTTTCTAAATTACATGACAATATGTACTATCTATACAGAATAAGTATCCCATGTCCATCCTAATGCCAAATAGCATCTCCTCGTGAAATTTCATCACGATCGGATTAGACGCTTAGCCCAAGAAACCTAACAAACAGACAGAGAGAGAAACTTACTTTCGCATTTATAATATTAGTATAGATGTATATACATACCTATACACGAATTGCTCGTTTAAGGGTATAAGATACGCCTATAATGGCGACATCTTCATCCTCTAAAAGGAAGAATAAGTCTCTCCAAAATGAATCACAAGAAAACAAGCGATCTTTTGCTAGGGGTATGTAAAATAATAAAACTCTTAATGTAATTTTAAAAGCAAAATTAAAGATATACAAATAGATAATCCGAACCACGGGATATCGACGCTCTTTTCTATGTTAGGTTCTAATAAGTTCCCCCCCCCCCCAATCAGTCTTTCGACTGGTTTGATGCAATCCTCCATCCCTTCCTAACTTGTTTTAACCTCTTCATCTCTACATATCCCTAACAACACACGTCCTCAATTATCTGCTTCATATAAACTAATCTCTGTCTTCCTCTACAGTTCTTACCTTCGACTGTTCCCTCCACTAACAAATTAACCAAACCAGCATATTTCAAAATATGACCTACCAGCCTGTCTCTTATACTGTAAGCTTCTTCCACAAACTTCTTTCCTCACCCATCATTTCCAAAACTCGTTCATTTCTTACTTTGTCTGTCCACTTAATTTTCAGCATTCTTCAGTATCACCATATTTCAGATACTTCAATTTTCCTTCTTTCCCGTATTCCTAAAGTCCATGCTTCGCTACCATAAAGTGCTGTGCTCCACACATAGAGTTTCAAAAGTTATTTCTAATTCCTAGACCAATATTTGAAACTAAAAGATTTCTCTTTTTCATGCAGACTCTTTTTGCTAGTGCAATCCTGCTTTAACGTCATTCCTGCCTCGGCCATCGGTTGTAATTTTGCTTCGCAAGTAGCAGAATTCACTTACTTCTATTGCATCCGATGCTATTTATGCCTGTTTATTCGCTTGCTGGGACGCGGTGGCTCGCTTTGCCCTGTGTCGCGACTTGGACCGTCTTTCGCGGCGCCGCCTTAAGGGCGATTATCCCGTTTGCGGGCCGCTGCACTGTGAGCCTTATCGAGCGGCCGCCCCCGCAAACGCTGTGACGTCAGCGGCGGTGACCTTTGGCGGCGCTGCAATCAATGGCTCCCACCCCCTCACCCCGTCACGGTTAATCGCCGTCTCCGCTAGCTCCACACTCACTGTCACCAGGGTAGCCAACTGGGTAAGACGAAAATAAAAAGCTTACGAAATATAAAAAAGTACTTTTAAATTTAGTTATTTGTTGCCTTAAATACATGTGTTTTAGCGCTTCGGGGACTAGCTATTAATTGTTTGTTTCATTTCCAACTGTTCTAAATCTAGGATTATAAATAAATGAACAACTCATTTTTAATTAAATTTAATGTTTTGAGGATCGCTTCTTATCCGGTTATACGTTTTCTCCCACAAATCTTTTTTTTTTTTTTTTTTTTTTTTTTTTTTTTTTTTTTTTTGTAGGTATTTAGTCTTTAACAATTTTGTTATCTTTGCAGTTACTGTCGTATCACTTATCACTATTACAAACACAATCTGAATTACTTGCAGTTTTAAACAATGTAAACTCTAACCTCAAAACGACGAGAAACAGAAGAAGCCACGAATTCAGCGCTTGCCACTCACATGCGGAGACAATATATATGATCACATGGCTGACACCCAACATTCCGTTCAAAAATAAGGGAGCGTCCATAAACTACGTGATTCGGTCTAGTGGAGGGAGGGGAGGGAGGGGTTGGGTGGAAAGCTACGCTGGGCTACGTAGCTCTCCATTCATATTATTTGTCCCAGTTAAAATGAGGCACAGAACACACAACAGCGTGTAAATACTTATTACCATCATTTAATTACCTCCTTATGTAATTTACGGTAGGCTCACAGCATAAAATGTCTTTTGGAATAAATAGGGGGAAAACGCTACGTGCCACGTGGGGTTGGGGAGAGGGGAGGGGGGCTTCACAGGAGGCCAAAATTGAGCCACGTAGTTTATGAACGCTCCCAAACGGCGAGCGGACACGAGATGTTCCGCTCTTGTTGTCTCGGCTCCTAAGGGGTTAAACGGTGTCGCGAAAACTGCGCCCAGTGAAATTTGCGGCCAGTGAAATCTGCGGCCAGAATTCTCAACAATGCTGTAGCGGTATGTTTATTATAGAATAGGATCAAACTGGTTGTATTGTTAAAAGCCGCTCCGCCGGCGCTCTGAGCGGATTGCTACGTTTGTAGCCAATGTTTCTAAACAGCAGGTTGACACTACAGATGTTTTATAGTTTATATCTGTTATTAAAATACAAGTTTTATTCTTGCTTAAAAGACGTAGAAAAGAATTGTAATAACGAGGCAGATGCCCAGAGAATCGTAGTAGATTTCATGCAAAATCTCCCTTTGCCTCACATTACTAGTGCAGGAGGCCTCCCATTCGGGAGGACGGCGGTTCGAATCCCCGTCCGGGCATCCAGATTTGGGTTTTCCATGCTTTCCCAAATCACTCCAGGTAAATTCCGGGATGCTTCCTTCAAAAGGCCATGGCCGAATTCCTTCCTATTCCTTGCCCCCCATCCTTTCCCGTCTCTAAAGACCTCGCTGTTAGAGAGACGTTAAGCAGATAAGAAACTAGTGTAGGAAAAAATATTCTACCATCAGCAGTTGTGGGTTAACGTCATCCACATCAAATTTCCCCACAGACGACACGATAATGGAGTGACATCGCTCCATTTGGACGGATGGAGCGATCGTGTATGGCCGCCTCTAGACGACCTCGGCCACTCCGATCTAGTTAGTACCGCACTGGATTTTCCGAAGTGTTGCAGATCAGCAAAAAATTCAGCTTTCAGTAACGAGTGCGAAAAAAGTCTAAGAAATAATACTTAACCTGTGAAACATTTGCATGTCTATTAAAAAAAAAAAATAGAAATTAACTTGCCTGTTTCGGGCGTGTAATGTAAAATAATTTGTTCACGTAAAAACTTCCAGGCCACGATTTAGTGAGACTAGGTCGGGTCGTTTAAAGGGGCGTTTAGAGTGATTAGGACGGCGCGGCATGACACAAAGAGAAGAGGTGTTGGCCGCAGATTTCGCAGATTTTAGGTTGGCCGCAAATTTCACTGGTCGCAGTTTTCACATATCCTAGTTAACCCCCCTCCCCCCTTTCCACATCCCCGCACCTTCGTTTGTTTTTCTGTTTGTTAATTTGTTGGAAACTGATTCTCTTCATGACATATGTTCGATGGTAGAATGATATAGTGATAGCTTTCCTGTCATATTATGCCGACTCGGTGTTGTTTGGGACCAATCCTACGTTACCAACAACTTTCTATATTCAATTCTGGCAAAGAAATTTTAAGTCCACGCGTACGAATTCGCGGGAATCGGCTAGTATATATATATGGGATCTCGGAAACGGCTCAACGATTTGGATGAAACTTCATATTTAGATAACGTTTTGTTTTTTAAGTTTACCTAAATAGGTGTCTTCCCTGCAAAAACGCGATTTTTTTTTTAACTAGCAATTCTTGTATTTGGTACCTTGGAATGGCACTAACGCCATCTAGTAGACGTTCCAGGTACCAGTAAGCTGGACTGGTGTTAGTTAAGTTCTCTTTGATTACAGCAAGGAACTCTTATAACTTAAAAAGAGATAATTTTTGTGCACCAGCTGACCCGTGCGAGTAGCATCGTCGTATTGAATGGTAATATAATAAAGTGGAAATAAGTAACTGCAAGTGTTTATTAATGAAACGTATTTTATTTTGAAGAGTAGTAATAAATATCACTTTTACTGTAAAAAGTCGTTGTGATTAAATAATACATATTTAATTGTAAAACATTTAAATATATATATATATATATATATATATATATATATATATATATAAATATTGGCTTTGTCAGATGTCCTTTTTTCAATCCTCTTCCTGGTTTACAAAACTTCTATGATAACAATACCACTAGTTGAAATGTGATCATCGTTGAATTTTTGACCATACGCCTCTTAAACACAAATGAAAAAGCGACGTACGGGTGTCAATACGGAAAAAACAGTTCTGATAAATACGAACCTGCCTTTTGAAGCGTCAGATCTTGTGCTTATTCAGGGACGTAGATACTATGGGGCTATGCGGTGAAGTGCACCGGGGCCCCTACGCTCAGGGGGCCCCCAAGCATACCTCAGGGGGCCCCCTGAGCGTAGGGGCCTTCAAGCGCAGTCAGTTTAGAGGGCCCACGAGCCTTCACGGCAAACTGGCGACCATTTTTTTTTTATCTCTACCGTCGTCTAAGGGGCCCCTGAGAACACAGGAGCCCCTCACTAAGGGCCCTCGCTGCTCAGTGGGGGGGGGGGGGGGACCCAACCACTGCTCAGGGGCCCCTAAAGAACAATTCAAGGGCCCCCATCCTCAGTTCAGGGGGCCCTACCAGCACACAAAGCATAAAAAGGTCGCCCGTCTGTCCTGAGGGCCCAAAATAAATTTTTACACCGTGGCCCTTGTTGACCTAGTTACGCCACTGTTATTAATGTCCATTCCTCTACTGGGAATTGTTTTCTTATCATTTGGAAAGACACTGTTGATCGTAAGATGTGAGGTTAATGCGAGGTATGAGCATAGTTTTATCGGAGTGGATGAATTAACCACTGATGATGAACTCGTCTAAGTGAATTACCACAAATCTTGCACCATTAATTAATCCTTGATTAGCATTGAGAATTATATTTAACATAATAATAGCATTTTTCTTCTACAGAAAATTATGAGGTGGTAAACCAGACAATTTCGGAAATGACTCTAGCGATTTGTATGAAATTTCATGTGCAGATAACGTTTTGTTTTTCAAGTTTGTAACACGATTTTCCTGAAAAAAAAAAAAAAGACCAATTTTCGGAAGCGGCTCTAACCTCATCTCGTAGGAGTTTCAGGTACCTGTAAGCCTCCTGATGTTAGTTAAGCTTCTCTTTGGTTAACTGTGCACCTCAAAATGACTAAGAAGCCTTCAAGCAAAACGTTTAACTTTAATCACACTTTACTCAAAATCTTACACACTGAACAGAAGTCGAAAGATGCCGAGCGAAGATCGGTGGCCAACGTCTATATTGTTAACACCGAGTGTAGTGGGTGAACGGTTAGCGTTCTGGTCTCGCATTCGGGAGGACGCGGGTTCGAATCCCCGTCCGGGCATCCAGATTTGGGTTTTCCACGGTTTACCCAAATCACTCCAGGCGAATGCCGGGATGCTTGGTGCTTAAGGCCATGGCCGAATTCCTTCCCGTTCCTTGTTCCCAGTCCCATCCCGCCTCTAATGACGACGAGGCGTAAGGCCATTGGAAAAAAAAAAAAGTTGTGTTAACAGCTGTTGAGAAACATAACAACTAGTCTGGGCCGTGCGTGGTTCCGATTATCGATTTATTCGGATTTTCTGTTTGCATAGTTGCGGTTTGTATAGTTTTCACTTTGCCTTTAAAATTACGTTAAGAACTTTATAATTTTACATACCTCTAGTAAGGACGGGAAAGAATTGCTTATTGAAGACTTGAAATGTAAATATCTTGGCATTACTTTTGATAACAAACTTAACTGGGCAGGACACATAGGACAGGTGGTAGGAAAAGGTTTCAAAATCCTTTACCTATTGGAAAGAGTGATCAGGGGATGCACTAGAGAAGTAAAGGAATTGGGTTACAAAACTTTGGTCAGACCATTGCTCGAATATGGTAGTGTAGTATGGGACCCACATTATGGGTATCAAATACAGGAGTTGGAGAGGGTGCAAAAAAGGGCTGCTAGATTTGTTTCTGTAAATTATCGCAGAACCGAATCAGTAACAGAGATGTTAAAAGAGCTGGAATGGGATTCATTCAAAAACAGAAGGAGGGTGAAGAGGGTCATGGGAGTGTACAGGACGTATATTGGAGATGAGGCATGGGAAGATATTGTTATATGAATTGAAAGTAATGCATGGAAGGGAAAAGATGGCCATGACCACAAGCTGGCACTCGATTTCAGGCACAAGGGTGTGGGAAGATTCTCTTTTTTAGGTAAGGGTGTCTGGGATTGGAATATGTCACCAAGAGAAATGATGAATAATTTACCAAAAACGTTGAAAGAATTTAAAGTTAAAATTTGTAAAGAGTAATTTATTTATCTTATGGCCATAGCACATAGTCAATAATACTATTGTAACAAATGGTTATTGTAATAAGTTGAGTGGTTAATACGAAATTGAATAAAATGTTACAAAAAATTTGATTGTTTAAAAATAAATTATTCAGAACGAACTAGAAAACATAACAAAATATTCCTCCGTCCTATGTGTACATGCTGACGTAGTTTACCCATAAATGTTCCTCAAATTTATGGTTGGCTCCCGTGAAACAGGCAGGTAAGAAAACACAACAGAGTCAAGAGACGGCAACTATTAACTACGTGTTTTGGTGGAACATGAAATGGGACTCGGTCATTAATTCGGTCGTAGGTAGAGGTAATTCTGGGCTGCGATTCGTAGGTCGAAATTTGAAAAATTGTAATGAAGAAACAAAGGAGATAGCATTCGCATCTCTTGTGCGTAGACATTTGAATTTCTGTTTGACGAACATGCGGATATTTTCTTCCATTTATGAGTACGATGAAATATGTCGTCCACCAAGCTATTTGGACCGCAATGACACGAGAGATAACATTATAGGAATAAGATGCCGCACTGATGCTTAAATGCATTCTCTCTCCCCTCGTGATTGGAATTCATGGATTAAAAATTAGTTTTGGTGCAAGGCACCCTCCGCCAATATTTGTAGATTTCGGAGTGTGGGTGTAGATGTCCCTCACCAGGTTATTGGCTGTAAAGTTTGGGATATTCTGTTTTTTATGGCTCTACGTCTCGTCGACGTCGAGGTCATTAGAGGCAGGAAACGATGGGGGGGGGGGTGCAAGCAACGGGAAGGAATTCCGCCATGGCCTTTTTGAGGGATGCATCGCGGCATTAGCATTTTTTTTATCTGCTTAACGTCTCTCTAACAGCGAGGTCTTTAGAGACGGGAAAGGATGGGGGGCAAGGAATGGGAAGGAATTCGGCCATGGCCTTTTGAAGGAAGTATCCCGGGATTCACCTGGAGTGATTTGGGGAAACCATGGAAAACCCAAATCTGGATGCCCGGACGGGGATTCGAACCGCCGTCCTCCCGAATGCGCGGCCAGAACGCTCGGTGGAGACTTTCTGTGATCTGCACAGTACAAGTCAGAAACCCCTGCGACAATAATAAACACCCTGTGTATCATTGACTCGCAGCGCCATTGAGTTCTAAGTTAAAAGAACTTAAATCCCGGTAATCTCTCCTAAGCCCATCAAAAATGAAGTCCTCTGACAAATCATTTCTCCCCATTTGCTTAATTAAACAGCATTGTTATTAAATACGGCTCATATCCCCGACTTTATAATGTTGAAACTGCTTACATAATGTCAGCGATATTGCTTCAGCGGAAGCAATACAAAATAAACCCTAGCGACGTTTTGCGGCTGGGTATGTTTTAATCCTTCCAGTCCCCACTCAGACACCTTAACTACTGAGCCATGAGTAGTATCGTAAAAAATACCAATTTTTTCTGAATTGAAAAAAAAAAAACATGTTTTTTTTTTCTAGGACATGTTTTTTTTTTCAATAACTACTAAATCTCAATTTGTAAGGCATTTATCGTTTAATATGGTTGTTTTAGAGTTTATACTAAGTACTTATCTTAATTTTTAAATCTAATGTTCATTTCTGGTTCAATAGAAAAGAAAATTACGAAAATATTAGCAACATTGAAGTTTTCTTTTATGTACGGGGACTTCCCGAAGAGGCTAGGTTGCGCGAGAAGGAATCCCCGTTCCCCGTTGTTTCGATTGATACTCGCTATTTGAACTAGTGCTGCCAGCCCTACAAATTTATCTGTAGACCTACGGTTCTTTTCAAAAAATTAGGAAATTTAAATTTATCTACGGTTTTTTTGCCTCTTTTTATTACTTATTGTGCTTTCCTGATATTCGTATACTTGATAGATTGTTGTTGTTTTAGGGCGCGTCGACATCGAGGTCATTAGCTACTTGATAGACTCTCAGCGTATAGTGATACTGAGTCATTAAATTGCCAGTAATTATGAATCGTTTCCTGGCAACCGTTGGCGTAAACCAACGATTGAAAAAGAAATAAAGCTCCCATTTTGTATGATAATAAATTCAAACTTAAAAGACCGTAATAAGAGAATTATTGGCGCAGTCTTTATGCACAGTGTGTACTTTGATCACAATTTAAAATTGCAATCTCAAAATCTTTTGCGTACAATACAAGAACAAACAGTAAAAGAAAATTTAACTATCTCTGAAGTTATGGATCTAGAGGAGACAGAGACCGAACTAGTGTTGGTAGTGCTGATACTAGTGAATGTGGTACTGACATAGAGGATGAATAAAATTATGTTACCTATATAGATACACTTATGAATCATTATGTAAGACATTATATGATTCAGTAAGATATAAAACACACATGTAAAATGTAAGTTCCGTAAATAAAACTATAATTTATCAAATTTATTGTTTTCTCAAAAAAAAAAAACTAAATTAAAAAAAAAAAACAAGGTGGTAGGCTTTTTTTCACGTTTGTTTTTTCACAAAGCTGAAAAAAAAATTTGCTTTTTTGTCAATTTGCAATACTAGCCACGAGACCACAAAAGATATACTATTAATATGTCGGTAATAGGAACTCATAAATTAATTACAGGGGAAACTTGTAAATGATAAAAGTTTTTCTGATTTACCAACTTCTGAAAAATGGCGGTGCATATTTAACAACATTGAAGATTTTCCGAATACAGGAATGAAAGGATAATCCTCAACTACAGATAGTTCACATCAATCCTACTATATCACATTTTATTTTAGTAGAAGTCTCACCGTTTTCGTGACACTGATTTTTATTTTTATTTTTTTTTCCGAAACATGTGACTGTTTTCAGTTTATTGCATGACATTTCTGCAAATTAAGACTTTTTGAACCCTGGTTTTTTATTTTTAAATTTAGTCAACGAAGTTTGAGTCATCTAAAACAATGTTATTTGTTTGCTATAGCATTTAAAAAACCTTAAAAAAATCTTTTTTTAATACTCATTACCATTTTTTACTAAAGGCTTTAAAATGCACAATAGTCTCTTTAATAGATTGAACTACCATAAAACAATAATTTTAAATAATTATAAAATAATAATACCACTTAAGATTTTTTATAAAGTTTTTGAACATTTTAAGAAAAGAAGAACATTGTTTTAGATGATTCAAGTATCTTTGAGTAATTTTAAAAAAAAAAAATAAGGGTTCAAAAAGTCTTAAATTGTTGAAATGCCATGCAATGAAATGAACTTAAAAATTCATATGTTTCGAAAAAATAATAAAAAAATCAATATGTGGAAAATGGTGAGACATTTACTTAAATAAAATTTTGTCATGTAGTAGGACATCATGTGACCTATTAGCGGGTACAGGATTGTTCTTTGATTCCTGGACACACTGTACATTTAAAGTAATCTCGTTTCTTTTACCGCTACTTACAACTTCTGCATTCATTGAAAGAGTTTTTCCCTGGTGAATTCAAAGTGTAGAGCTGAAAGAAACAAATCGTCGGCCAGTTTAGTAAAGGATGAGCTCATCACATATTTTAATTTAAAAGTACACTCTACAGAAGCTGTGGAAGTACTTAACTTGAAGAACTATCTGTCGAATGTGTCAAAAAAAAACAATGCAAAACATGTGTTCAAATGTAGACGTACTCTTTTACTATACATTGTACTATATTTTTGCCATCCAAAACACAAATGTAATCTTGTATGAAATGTTGTCGGGTGACTAGCCGAGTCAAGAATGCGTTATCACAGAAAGACTGCGTTCTTATATAAATGTAATCTTATTTCTCGAAAGAAAGGTTGCGACCCTGAATTAGGTGTACCTCCATACGTATTCTTTACAATAGATCCTGCAGCTGTGAAATAGTTTTAAAGTTCTAATCTGAATGGAACCTAGACGCGAATATCATTTAACGATCCGACCTGTTGTCATTGCATCTCTGTCATTTGCCATGAATTTTGATCACCAAAAAGCGCTTACTTTATTGGTGGGAGGAGTAGTGAGTGGATTGGAAAGGCGCTCAGGGAGTGGGAAAATTTTCTTTTGATATCCGCTATCTATCTATCTATTAGATTGTAAGTATACCAGTACCTGAGTATAGATGTGCTGTGACTATTATCATCCAAAAAGCGGATATTTTTATGGGTAAGTTTTGTACCAAGGCAATATGGAAAATATCTACTATGTAAAAGAATTAGTACCACACATTATAATTTTATCTCAGTGGTTCTGATTTTTGTAGTGTTCTTTGCCCTTAATATTGGTTTTTTGTATTGTGGAAGTGTACTGAAACATTATCAATTTAAAAAAATCTATCTATCTATTTATATACCTATCTATCTATATGTATAAAACGAAAACCGGATTTATTGGTCATATAAAAACTCGGAAACTACGGAGCATATTTCGATGGGGTTTTCACTGTTTTAAAGCTTAGAATCTCAATTCAGTTGTTCGGCATGTCTCATGTTTCAACGTTAAATAACGCAGGAGTATTAAATGAAATTCTGAACGCATGATGACAAATCCCAAAGATGAAAGGATTAGACGTTGCATACTTCGCACTAAACACATAACTACAATGTCTCTGACCATAGCCTTTAATCAAAGCAATAAGATAACTTTACAATAATAACTATTTTGCACACTAAACAAAACTTGAAGTATTCTTTCCTTTAATTCGGTATACTCAATTTTTAAACGCCTTAGATAGCCGTAAAAACAACAGAGATTTTCTTTAAGCACGATCTCTGAACAATGTAACTGTCCATCAGCATTAGTCTTCCGTTTACGATATTATTATTCCGGAATCACTTTTGATATTTGTATAAAAGGGTGAATCTGCGGAGTTAAAGTGTCAGGCGTTTCGAGCAAAAACTATATCCATTCACTTCGCAATTGAATCAACATAATCTAACGTTGTTCAGTAATGTAGTAATGCAATTTCTTAGCCAAATTAACGAAGCTTGATTGATATACATGAATCTTTCCGGACGAATGAAAATTGTGTTCGAGCAAATGACCCGTTCTTGGTAAGGGGCTGGTGAATCTAGGTTGGCTTTAATTCCGAAAAAAGTTGGCGCGAATTTTATGAAACTTTGTACAAATATTACTCATTGCGGGGATAAAAATAGGGTTCGGGTAAATCTACGCCAACTCTACAGGGCAACCCCGGGAACTCCGCTAGTGTACATTAAATGCAGCCTGGAACGATTCGTCGGAATACAAAGAGTCAGATAGTGTCTGTGAGTGTAAACATATAAAAGATAATAAGAATACCAAGGAACGTTAATCAGACGATTAGGGACTCAATATTCGACGAAATGTACGTGACGAAACTGTAGTGTGTATTTTGTTCGCTTACGTCACTACGCCACGTCAACGTTGACGTCATCAGAGTAGGAGACAATGGGGCAATGAGACCATGGACTTCTGAATGAATCATTTCGGCATTTCTGTAAATCACGGCATATTTCGCTATGGATGGCTGGACGGGGATTCGAACCCGCGTCCTCCCCAATGCGAGGCCGCTCGTTACTGTAGTGTGAGCGCGGGAGAGGAACGTAAAGTTGTAGGTCCGCCGTAAATCTCAGACGACGCCTGCAGGCAGACTGTATAACAGGGCTATATCATTCTATTCAACCTTACCAGGCAAGCCATGTTATAAACTGCCGGCCATTCCTTTTATTTAATTCGGCAGTTGTTGCATATTAATGTAATACATTAAAGTGAAATTAATATTTGCTAAACCAAGAAAAACCACACATATATAGAACACCATCAACATGAGACATTTATTCAAACTCATATATCCAAAAAAATAACACAACCTCTCGTAAACTTAACACACTCCTTGCTTGCTTTTGTCTTACTGCGATTACCTCTCTCATACCAGAGACAATATTACTTATATTACTCTTTGGCAGCGCCCGCTGACCAAAGATAATTGTCACTTAATGTCAACACTTAGAATCCAGTCTTAGCGTATATGCTATGGATGGCTGGACGGGGATTCGAACCCGCGTCCTCCCCAATGCGAGGCCGCTCGTTACTGTAGTGTGAGCGCGGGAGAGGAACGTAAAGTTGTAGGTCCGCCGTAAATCTCAGACGACGCCTGCAGGCAGACTGCCCGCAGTGGGAGGGGGAAGCCCCTGCTGATTGGGGGGAAGCCCCGGGTCAACCTGGCGGTCAAGCTGAGCGGCTTAGCCTCGCTTGAGTCAGCGACTAAACAAAGCACTGCCAACCATCTAAACTAATAATACTACAAACGCCTCTTCCCCTCCCTGTATGTTACGTTTTCGCGACTAAACGGATCTGTATGAAAATTTCACAACGAAATCAGTAAGAAGGACATGGATACTTTTTCCGGGATAAATAATCTGTTGTTTTTTTTCATAAAATTTTGAAAATTAATCGATCACTGTCTGACAAACAGACCGACAGCGTGTGTGGGTCTCTGTAATGTTTTTTATTTATTTATTTTTATTATTTTATGCGCTTGGACCTATACAGATCACGCAAAACGTAGTCGTTTTCTGTCTGAGTTTCTTCTGCCATTCCAGTATTCTCGCATCCGTTTACTGAAGGCGAGTTTCCTCTCTACTGTCCATGTTGTGCCGGTCTTCTTGGCTTTGGTTTCTGGCATGACTACCCAGTCGTGAATTTTTTGTCTGAAGATTTTGCGATCTAGGATTTCTGAGCTCTTGATATTTGCTTTTTCCAGGTCTTGTCTTACTTGATCGAACCAGCTGTTAGGCATTTTAATGGTTGCATGAGGTCGAATGTCTGCTTAGTTAATCTGTGATCTGGCATCCTG
Organism: Vandiemenella viatica; assembly: GCA_031002005.1. Taxonomy (NCBI): domain Eukaryota; kingdom Metazoa; phylum Arthropoda; class Insecta; order Orthoptera; family Morabidae; genus Vandiemenella; species Vandiemenella viatica. The sequence continues at coordinate 8,220 of JARYHS010008784.1, read as the reverse complement.
TAGATGCGACCGTAGAATTTTAGTCTGCGTTTTCTATGTTTGAGTGGGACTCTACTGTTTTGTTTGATTTTAGTCTGTAGCCTTCTTCTGTTTTGGCTGGTCCAATAATTTTCCTGATTATTCTTCGTTCTTCTTTTTGGATGTTCTCGATGTCCCTCTTAGAGTTTAGTGCAAGTGTTTCTGTGGCGTATAGAGCGTTGGGTTTAATAACTGTATTGTAGTGCCAAATTTTTGATTGAATTCCTATGTTCTTTTTGTTGTAGATGTTGCAGGTCTGTCCGAAAGCCTTTTTCATTTTGTTGAGTCTGTTTTGTTGTGCCTTCTTTTCGAGTCCTGTTGGACTGATAATTTCTCCTAAGTATTTAAACTCGGTGACTCTGTTGATTTTTCCATATTTTGTGTCCAGTGTTTTATGTTCAGTTTGTGTGCCAAGAAAAACCGTTTTCTCAAAAGAGATTTTTAGTCCAATTTTTTCTGCTAATTCTTTGAGGGATTCTATTTGTTTGATGGCTTGTTGTTCACTTTCTGACAGAACAGCCAGATCATCTGTGAAGGCCAAGCAGGAGATATTTAGTCTGTTTCTGCCTAGTTTTAGTGGGGTGTTCGTTTTCTCCCATCCTCTAATGACTTTGTCCAGGGCTCTATTAAATAAGATTGGCGAGGGACAGTCAGCCTGTCTAACGCCAGTATTTGTCTCGAATTCTCTGGAGAGTTCTCGCATGAATTTTACTTTGTTTGTGGTGTTGGTGAATGTCTGATTGATTAATTCTCTTGATTTATTGTCCAGACCATATTCCCTTAGGATGTTGCGTAGGATTTTCCTGTCGTTGGAGTCATACAAAGATCCATATGGTTTTCTTGTGCCTGATTGATCTGTATTTTAGGATGTTTTAGGGTCAAAGATTTGCTCTGCGAACGATCCGTTTTTTTTTATTTATTATTAATTTTTTGCTTGTTGCTTTACGAGGTCATTAGAGGCGGGATAGGACTGGAGACAACGAACGGGAAGGAATTCGGCCATGGCCTTTCGCCTGGAGTGATTTGGGTAAACCACGGAAAACCTAAATTTGGACCCTCTGCAATTCACAAATATCCTAATTCTCTGCATTCCAATCCCGAAGAGAACGGCGAAAAGCAGAATACATAAAAGCATCAGTACGGCATCTTATTTGTCTAATCTTATCCCTCCTGTCATTGCGACCTAAATAGGTTGGCGGAAGAAGAATTCACTGCACTTGTAAATTAAAGATTTTCGCATTTTCTCCAACAAATTCAAATGAAAACGACGTCGTCTGTCCGCCAAACAATCCCAGTCCAACCTATGTATCTATTCTGTGATACTTACGTAAGGACTGTAACTAGCGGTCACGAATCGAGCGGCTCTCCTCTGTACTATCAATCAATCCCTTGCGATACGGATCCCAAACTCCACAATAGTAATCCAGATGCGGGCGCACTAGTGTTTTATACGCTATTTCCTTTGTATGAGCATTAAAACTTTTCAAAATACGACCTATGAATCGTAGTTTTGAATTAGCTTTGCCTTCGACTGAAGTTATGTGCAAGTCCCATTTCATGTTGCTTTGTACTGTTACGCCTAGATACTTCAGGGAATCCACAGTGTCAACAGCTGAATTGTTAACTTTGTACTCGTGAGCAAACAGGGTCATCTTATTATTTATTTGCATTGCCTTGCACTTTTTACAGTTAAGTGTAAGCTGCCATTTATGGCATCATTCCGAAATAACATCCAGATCTCGCTGAATTTCCAAGCAATTGTCAGAGCACCCCACTTCCCTATAGATAAGTGCATCATCAACCCTAAGCCCTAAAATGAAATTAGGAAAAGAGGTTGAAAATGCGTTCAGCTCGTTGGCGTACAAGTGCCCGCCCCGTCGTCCCATTGGTTACGGTGCTGTGATGGTCCAATATACATCTGCGTGATTTCTACATTCGTCTGTTTTTTTAGTTAAATTTTCAATTTTTTTTTTTTCGAAAAATTCCGTTCGCTTGTTTTTTAAATAATTTATTTCTAAGAGAGACATGTGAAGGGCTTTGAGTTGTCTATGCAGCAGTGCCCTCGAGTAGGGGTTGCCTGCTGTTGAAATTATCGCACCGCACCGTCTGACAAGAAACACGCGTGGCCATATTTTGATAAGCAACCCGACATAATTCCGCTGCTAATGATTATACGTAAAAATTGCATTTCCATTAAAAAAAATACAGATCGACGTAGAATTATGCTGTGACGGTGTTACCTCGTTCGAAAACGCGTCGACGTCGAGGTAATTAGGGTCGGGAAAGGACTGAGGGCAAGGAAGGGGAACCTCTGGGTTTTCCATGGTTTCCCCAAATCACTCCAGGCGAATGCCGGGATGCTTCCTTCAAAAGGCCATGGTTGAATTCCTCCCGTCCCGCCTCTAATGACCTCGACGTTGACGAGGCGTAAAGCTGTAAGAAACAAAAAAGGGGAAACCCTCACAAAGGAAAAAAAAAAAAAATAGCGCCAAAGATAGCTATTAGGATGCTGAGCAGGGTACAACTAAGAACTGTTCAAAAAGCTCAACATCGCTACAATAACTTATATGAACGGGTGAGTGGAATGAAGGAAACTTTTAACCAACGAAATTTTTCGGGAAAATTAAAAAAAAGAACAATGTGGTGACTACGTTATTAGTTTAACATCCAGATTTGCGTTTTCCATGGTTCCCCAAATCATTCCAGGCGAATGTCAACATCAATACTTTAAAGGGCCATGGCAGAATTCCTTCCCGTTACTTGCGCCCAGTACTCTGCCACCTCTAAGTAATGACCTCAACATTGACCAGACATAAAACAACTAGGGAAAAAAATTTGAAAAATTTATAAATAATTACATACTGAAAAGTTAATAACCTTATAAATTTGAATAAAGAAGAAAGAATTATACAACATAAGGACTTTTTTTCAAATTTCATGCAAAAATAATGGAAGAGGGGCACTTTCGATGATTTGTATGATTTAATACACGCAAAATATGATGATAACAAAAGAAAAAAAAATATGTGGCAGGAAATATGAAACTTTTTAAAACAATCAACTTTAATCTCGCACTGGAAATTTGTTTTTTCCTTTATTTTTCAAGTTTAATATTAGACAAAAAATATTTGGTGATATTATTCCAAGTGCTAATGGCTGTTTGTGCGGCGGAACAGCCTGTGCAAGTTAAGCAAGAAATGTTTCTTCTCTTAATTAATTTCCGTTTATTTGCTATCCAGGAATGGGCCTCGTAAGAGGAAACTCTTCATCCCTTATAGTTAGTCCGGTAGCTGTTAAACATTTTAGGGTAGATACTACAGGAAACGGGAAAATTTTTATAAATAGTAAATCTAAGATCTGCCTGTAGGCTAGTGGGGTCTAGTAAACACTTCACTTTTTAACTTTACAAAATTCTACTTGCGAAAAGAATTCCTTGACACATTTTGAAAATATTAATACCTTGAAATTTGGTATTTAATAGAATACAAAACCAATTGTCAGACATTGGGGACTTAAAACTATGAATACCATAGGCGCAACACGTCATAGTTACAGCTACAGATATACTAAATTATCTTTATATATAGATGGAATGTATGTATGTTTGTTTGTTTGTTCTTCATACAAATCCACAGTTTTCATCCTATCTCGATGAAACTGTGCACACTTATCCTTTGAAACAAGGAGAAAAATACTGTCTACATTTGGTTGAAAAATTATTTGTATAAATAATACATGTTGTCTCATAATTTCGAAATACTACTGAATGGTGATAGACAGACGCGTTGGATATGGACGTCTATACTGCTTCTCCGTGTATCGGTCAGACAGCTCAGTGGTTAAAGCGCTTGCTTACAAATGTTTGGGTCGTGGTCTCCGGTTCAAATCTCCGTGGAGGCTAAGATTTTTAAAAATTGTTTTGATCGTAAGAGTCACGCCTGGGCCATAGGTTATTCTGATTGAATGTTAAACTGTAGATATCACAAAGTTAGGGGTGCAATGCGAGGCAAATCGTAGGTAGACTTGCAATGTTGTAGGTGTACACTTTTTTACGTTATAATGATTCCTCAGGGATTGTTCGCAGTAAGTATGTGTGTGTGTGTGAACTGCAGTAATAATACTATAAATACGGAAGTAAGTCTCTGTCTTTTTGTTACGTTTTGACGACCAAATGGCTATATCGATGTTGATGGAATTTGACAAGAAAATCTGTATGAAGGGCACAGGACATTTCTCCGGTATGTTTAATAGTTGTAGTCACGAAATTTTGAGACCTTATCGAATGGTGACAGAAATATGTTGGAAACTGATTCTCTTTAAGAGACTGGTTCGACGGTAGAATGATATAGTGATAGCTTTCCTGTCATATTATAATGACTCGGTGTTGTTTGGGTCCAATCCTTCGTTACCAACAACTTTCTATATTCAATTCTGGGAAAAAAAAAAAATTAATCCATGCGTATGAAGTCGCGGGTACGAGCTAGTTTAAAATAATTCCGTGTGGTCGTAATGACCTGGTGACAGGGTTTATATTGGCTGCGCATTCCGCCCCTGTATTTGCCGCCTTAACCTAACGTGATAGTGCTACCAGGTACAAGGGACGTGGAATATAAAACACGGAAGCGTTCTGGCGTACTTCACATTACACAGCAACCTGTGCCGGAGGTGAAGGTCGAGTTAACAATCAACGAAAATCCCCGCCGAGACAGGGATTCGAACCGGAGACTTTTCGGTAGCCAGTCAGACACCTTAACCACTGAGCCACCAGAGCAATACAGATATCATTTCTATCAGATATATTCCGTAAATCACTAGAAGAGAGAAAAGTACCTTCTAGCTGGAAAATAGCCCAGGTAATTCCCGTTTTTAAGAAAGGAGATCGGAGTGATCCTAGGAATTATCGACCCATATCTCTAACATCGGTCTGCAGCAGAATTCTGGAGCATGTCATATGCTCGAACATTATGAAGTTTCTAGATGAGAACGAGTTACTTACACCATGTCAACACGGATTCGGAAGAAGAGATCGTGTGAAACACAATTGGCCCTATTTTCCCACGACATAATGAAAGTTATCGATGCAGGTTCGCAAGTTGATGCAGTTTTTTTTTGGATTTTCAGAAAGCTTTTGATTCTGTGCCACACAACCGACTTTTAGCGAAGATTAGAGCTTACGGTATTTCGGCTCAGATACGTGTTTTTCTAACTTGTCGATCACAGTATGTCGTTGTTAACGGGTAAGCCTCTTCTAAGATAAATGTTGCTTCGGGCGTTCCTCAAGGAAGTGTAATAGGTCCACTTCTTTTCTTAATATTTATAAACTATCTAGGTGACAACGTCAAATGCTGGTTGCGATTGTTTGCCGACGATGGGGTTATATATAGGGAAATAAGGTGCTCCGACGATTGCTTAGAAATTCAGCGCGATTTTGATGCTATTTTTGATGGGTGCCGTAAATGGCAGCTTACACTTAATTGCAAAAAGTGCAAGTCAATGCGGATAAGTAATAAGAAGAATCAGTTTGTTCACGAGTACAAAATAAACAATTCAGCTGTTGACAAGATTGATTCCGTGAAGTATCTGGGGGTGATAGTACAAAGCAACATGAAATGGGACATGCACATAACTTCCGTCGTAGGCAAGGCTAATTCTAAATTACGATTCATAGGTCGTATTTTGAGAAATTGTAATGCTCATACAAAGGAGATAGCGTATAAAACACTAGTGCGTCCGCATCTGGATTACTGTTGTGGAGTTTGGGATCCGTATCGCAAGGTTCTGATTGACTCAGTTGAGAGGGTGCAGAGGAGAGCCGCTAGATTCGTGACTTGTTGTTACAGCCCTTATGAAAGCGTCACAGAATTGATACATAGATTGGGCTGGGATAGTTTGGAAGACAGACGACGTAGCTTGCGTTCGAATTTATTGGAGAATATGCGAAAAAATTTAAATTTCGAGTGCAATGAATTACTTCTCCCGCCAACCTATTTAGGTCGCAATTATGGGAGGGATAAGATTAGAGAAATAAGATGCCGTACTGATGCTTATATGTATTCCTTCTTTCCTCGCACTATTCGGGATTGGAATTGGCGGGTTTAGCACCCTCTGCCACCCACAATGTTTGTGATTTGCAGAGTATGAATGTAGATGTAGGTATACTGTTAACATTAGCATGTCGGTGACGCGTACTCATGAGATTTTACACATCCAAAAGGTATTCAACGGTGATATCATACTCGGAACACGTCATAGCATGTCGGTGACGGGAAATCCCATGGATTTACCCCCATCCAAACATCGCCTGAAGAAGGTTTTCAGTTCAAAAACAAGTAAGCCACATTACTTGGTATCGTTTAAAATTTTGCTAGGCGGTTTCAAAATTGTATATCATAAATATTGGAAAAAATGTATTTGAGGCATGCTGAGGTTCGGACTGAATATATTTACACCTAGTAAATTATTTTTGAAAAGACGGGATGTCTTGGTGGGTCTTTTTACCTGTTAACTTACTGATTGAATGGTGAATTGACATGATGGATGCATGGTGACGAGGCTAGCTAACGAGACACGGTCCAGCTAGGAATTAACTGGTTGATGATGATCGACAAAGTGAGGGCGAGCATGGCTCGCTGTGGTCGCTAGTAACGTCGGTTTTGCGTCACTGAACTTAGTCAGCCGTCAGCACTTTACCAATACACAGCACTTGCTGACGCTCGAGCTTGCATTGGGGCTCCACTTATCGAAATATTTCATCTACCTAAAAAAAATTCTCATTTTTTTCAAAAAAATATATATATCCAAAATGACCATCACAAAAAGTGTCTCAAAATGCACGGTGTCGGGATAATACGACGGGAAGCCATCACCAGTGAACACAACCAATTAGCAACATGTTTAAAAATAGTAACAAACTAATAGAACGAGGGGGTGCGGTAAGGCTGGCAGCCACTGTTCCTCTGGCACATTGTTGTTTGTGGTGCCGATACCGTTTTGTTCACAAGTGTTTGGTTGTGCTGTCCTCTGCTAAGATGTACAGCCTTCGAGGGTTTGAAACCCGTGAGCTATCAACATGGAAAAAACACGTCTTTCCTAATCGTACCGCTGCAACAGTCAGTGCCTTTATTTATGGTCTTCATAAAAGCTAACTCTAGGGCAACCCTACACTGGTAAACTAGTCGGTCGGAATTATTGGTATCCCAGGAATCAACACGTCAGCACCTATTTGCATAAAAGTCGCGTTCACAGCTTTCGTTTACGCACAGCGAGTGAAACAAAGCCTGAATTACCGTTATAACATTACAGAATTTTACACATGCCATCCGTCTGTCTGTCATTGTTCTATTAGTTTTCAAAACTCTCATGACAAAATATGTCATTAATCCCTAGAAAAGTATTCACCGTCCTTCGCATTGATACATGGTATTTCTTTATCAAATTTCAAGGTTGGTTTTGCTGTTTAGTGATCAAAATATAACAAAAAGATTTGAGGAGGTGGCGAACAAAACGTAATAATTACACAAATTCAAATTTTACAGGAAGAGCAAAAAACTAAAATGACATACTTGCAGGGGGTTTTGCGGTGATTTTTTATTTACTCGTATTGCGTTTTGAACCCTATTTGACATTATGTTAAATCTAAATTCCTATCTGTAATATAACGGAAAATATTCAAATTTGAAAAATTCAGTTATGTCGTTTTGTTTGCCACCGATGCAATTATTACGTTTTGATTGCCACCAGGATGAAATTAAGCAATTTTGACTGTTGAAGTTAAGTTTTTTTGTCAATTAGGTTAGGTTAATTAAAGTACAATTAGTTTAGAATACCTTTATTGAGTCCAGTCTAATAACATTTCAACTTATTAACCATTAAAAATTAAGACTCATCTAAAAAAAGGGTAACTTCTTTGTTAAATAAAAAAAATAAATCATCAATGTTATCATTACAGATTGAACTCAATGTCCATTTCGTTACAATCACAACCTTCATCATGTCCATCTTCCTCACATTCTTCTTCACTATCTTCCTTCTGACTCTCATTGCTCTCCTGGGGTTTCCTAAAATGTTTTTGTACCAACTAGTTCTTCACACTTTTCCCAGTTGCTTCCGAAATGCTTTTGTAACAATACCAGAGACTATACAAATGTTATTAAGCTTTCTTCAACTAAAAGTAAAGGCTAGTGTTGTCTCATTAGTAACGGC